>JACEGR010001212.1:0-182791 GCA_014170235.1 Listronotus bonariensis | reverse complement strand
GAATGCATGCTGAACCGAGTAGGCTGCAATAGATTGAGGTCCTGTGAATTTTAAAAAGCCAAATCATTTGTTAAACTTATAGTGAAAAAACACTGTTTGGCAGTTTTAGGATTGTCGGACCGATAACCCTAAAATTGCAAATAAGCTTTATTGTTGTAAATAATAGAAATTAAGTTCTATAAATACTTAGTGTAATAGTAAACAGTATATGTCCTCACCAGGGGGGCAGTGACCTGCCCAGCCCTCCAAACAGCGTAAAAAGCACTGATAGCGTTCGCTCCAATAAATCCTCTAAAAATGTTTCCGCAAAAACCCTTATGAACTTCTTGAAAAATAATAAAAATTGTAGTACGTGTAGAGAATTTGTAGCACTAATTAATAACACTAGAGGCAAAGAAAATTTACAACTAAACCGCGATCGAGCATCAAAACATATTCAAAATCAACATAGCGGTGAGTTCCTACTGACTAATAAAAACAGTTCGAAAACTCTAGAGAACAAAAATCGCACAGCCCAACAAAAGAATTCCAAACTCGCCAAAAATGCTGACGTAGCAGACAGCGAGGCGACGTTTCTCCCTACCCCAAATCATACGAACAGCACGTTCGACGCCGTCACATCTAATCCTGTGGTGCACCCACCATCTTGTCAAGAATCACTGAATTATTTTAAAATTCCTGCAGTAACTACATCAACTATATTGGAGAAAATGGAACAATCAGTTCCTGTGACTATTCTAGTAACAACTACAGCTACAACCAGTAGCCAAATCACTACTACAGCATCTTCCAATGCCACCACAGTCACTTCAGTTTACTCTCTTAAACCTGGCACCAGCCAAGCTTTCTTTAGCTGCTACGAGGACGAGCTAAAAATCCCGATCGCGTCAGGATCATTGAAAATACACTTCTTAGACCATCTGGCCAACATACAGAGCCTAAATTTATAAAACCCATCCCACAACCCTTAAATCTCCAGTCTACGTCTACCCAACCACCCTTAGTCGCAGACAGAAAAAGAAAAACCAGTATCAACACAGATGACGAGCAAATCAAAGAGCATAACGATGATGGGTCAAATAAAAAGAGCAACCTTAACCCTAGTCCCAAATTCACAAAGCAATCTGTGGTCTCTAAAATATTGAGCAGACCAATCTATAGCCCAGTTGTAACTGTATCTAATAGATATGAAGCGCTACAAAACAAAAACGACGAGGAAATTGAAAATATGGACACCGAAACATATGAAACAAACGAAGCAACACATACCAGTACCCAAGCTGACAACATCACTAAAATACCCACTACCACCATCACGGAAAAGCCAAAGATACACCCACCCAAAAACGACATCACTGATAAGACTCAAAAATCAATCCAAAAAGAACCCAAAAACAAGAAGCCAGAAAAACCTCCTCCAATTATTCTAGATGGTAAAACTTCGAGTAGTGCAGACCTTGAACTACTTAAAAAGAACTCAGCCATCATTGTAAGCTGGGATACATTTTACGTTTTACCAAAAACAACACAGTACTTAATATCACGGACCAAAGAGAATATAAAACCTATGTTAAACTATTAGAAGAAAAGGAAGAAAATCGCTTTTTACTTACTCTACCAAAGACCAAAAACACACGCTTTTGTAATTAAGGGTCTAGACCACAAACCCACCATAAATGACATTAAAGATGAATTAACACACGACCACAACATTGACGTAAAAGAAATATATATTATGAAGACAAGATTCAGGCCACTGTATCTAGTTATCACAAACGCAGAACACAAGCTAAGCCAACTCCAGCATAAAATTAAATTTTTAAATAACGTCGCCATAACTTGGGAAAGAAGAAAACAGCAACATGCACTAATGCAATGCAAACGTTGTCAGAAATGGGGGCACGCTACTTCAAACTGTCACATGGCACCTAGGTGCCTTCACTGTGCGCAGGAACACCTAACTAAGGATTGTCATCAGCCTAATACAACTGTGTGTGCAAACTGCAATGGCACACACAAAGCTAACAATGTACTATGCCCAGTCTACGTCTACAAATTAGACAAACTACACAGTTCTCAGGTCCAGCAGAGAACCCGCTACATCGAAGCCCCTCTACCAATACGCAACGCTTGGACAACTAGACAAAACTCGGGCAGGGCAAGTGCCCCATCTGTACCCACTACCCCTCTCCCAACAGACCAAGAAAACTTTCCACCACTTGCACCCGGACGAGGAGCAGGAACAAGGCAGGCTAACAGACTATCTCAAAACCAAGCTTATGAACAATCACAATCGGTAAGTGACTTCACTAATGCCTTCCGAGATATCAAAAACGCAAATGTTAATTTTACAGAGGTTATAAGATTTATTACAGATTTTATCAAAGCTCTAAAAGGGGCAGAATCTAAGATGGAGCGTGGAATGTTAATTCTAGAATTTGTAACTGAGAAACTGCATCTTTATGACATTTAAAAACGCAAAACTAGCTCTCTGGAACGCCAATGGGCTACGTAATAAACTAGGGGAAACAATAAATTTTATACTGTCACATAACATTGACATTATGATTATAACAGAAACTAAACTTGATCAAAACTTTGTCTTAAAACTACGTAACTATAGTATTTATAGGTCTGACCGAAATAACAGAGGAGGGGGCGTTGCTCTCATTATCAAGCACTCTATTCCTCATGCCTTAAATACCACACCTCCTTCGGCAATAGAGAGTGTATCCATAAGACTCCTGAATGGGGTGCTTGTTAGTGGTGGCTACGCCCCCCAAATGTGCATCTCATCGCCCAAGACCTTGATGCTTTCTTTCCTCCAAACTCCAGAGCTCTTTTACTTGGTGATCTTAATGCACGACACACAATGTGGCACAATCGCCGAAACAACAGACATGGGGGCTTGTTGTTTGACTATGTCACAGATGAAAACCTCCAGATACTTGCTCCAACTACCCCAACCCACTACCCCTCCAATAATACGTCCCCCTCATGTATTGACATTGTTGTCAATAAGGGTATTCTAAACCTGTCCGACCCAGTTACTGTAAATGAACTGTCATCCGACCACTTACCTGTGTTGCTTGAAATGCAAGCAGCGGTACAACACGAAACAGGGCCAGCGACATTCATATACAAAAATTGCAACTGGAGGGCTTTCAGAGAACTCGTCAAAAGAGATACCAATATCGACGACAATATTAATAATCCAGAAGAATTAGAATTGGCGTTATCAAAGTGGACCACCATTATACAGAACGCCAGAGATAAAGTGGCGCGAAAAGTGCCTCTGAAAGCAAAGGAAGACCGGCTTCCCCGTGACATACTAAACATCATTGCATATAAAAACAACGTCAGGCGTCGCTGGCAACGTTTTAGGCAAAGAGAAGATTACAACCACTCTATGGCTCTTCAAACACAAATTGCCTCCAAGATAAGAGAGTATAAAAACAGTTCCTGGTCTGCTACACTTAGAGGGCTATCGGTGCAAAATAACTCACTGTGGAGACTTACAAGGAGACTGAAGAATAAATATAATAAAATTCCTACTCTCCGAAATGCAACAGTTCAATCTGCATTAGAAAAGGCCAACGTCCTGGCAGACCACCTAGCAGAAGTATGTAGTTGCCCGCCGGATGCAAATGAGGAGCAACGCAACATCTCTAGAATAGCCAGCGAGATTACTGCTCAGAAATATCCCATTCCTCCTCGCGTTCTCGCACGTCTTATTCTTAGACCAAAAGAAATCATACAAATAATCAAACGCCTACCTAACAATAAGGCTCCTGGACCAGACGAAATATCAAATATACTCCTTAAAAATTTGCCAATGAAAGCCATAGTACAATACACACACCTAATAAATAAAACTATAATTTTACAGCATTTTCCAGAGGCTTGGAAAAAAGCTATAGTAGTGCCAATACTAAAGCCGGGCAAAGATCCTTCCAACCCAAATTCCTACAGGCCCATTGCGCTATTAGATGCACCTTCAAAAGTGGCCGAGAGGGCTATTCTTACTAGAATTAAAGGATTCAATCTAAAGCTACCACCAGAGCAGTTCGGGTTTACTGAAGGACTGCAACCAGCTCTACAGTTAGCAAGAGTGGTACAGGATGCCCAAAACGCAAATAACCTACGAATGAACACAGTACTGCTTCTTTTAGACATCAAAAGAGCTTTTGACACTGTTTGGCATTCCGGGCTGCTTTACAAGCTTCTGGTTGTGCATAATCTACCATTATTTATTATTTCTCTTATACACTCCTATATCAATGGAAGGAAAATACAGGTTAGGGTGGAGGGCACCTTGTCGGAACCTAGACAGCTCTCTGCTGGAGTCCCCCAGGGCACCGTCCTCTCTCCTACCCTTTATAACCTATACATGGCTGACATACCATCTTACCCAAATACCCAGCTTGCCTTGTTTGCAGATGATACTCTCATTTATGCACGATCATTCTACGCCCAAGTAGCCAAACGCCACGTTCAAATGCACATCAACAACCTTAAGCCATACTATGACAGGTGGAAAGTCTTGATAAATGCTGATAAGACGGTCTGCACTGTAGTGACCAAAAAGTTTACTAACCATCGCATTATAGAACCCATTGTTATAGACAGAACACCTATCATACCAGATAAAAAGGCCAAGTACCTGGGCGTGACAATAGACGAAAGATTGTCATTTAAACCACACACCACAGCGACTCTAAGAAAAGTATTTTCGGCCACACAAAGCCTATACCCTCTTTTTGTCGCCTAGGTCACATCTATCTCCAGCTAATAAACTCCTTATATACAAACAAATAATTAGACCAGCGGTGTGCTATGCAGCTCCAGTATGGTGTTCTATGTCCTCAACACAGTTCTCGAGACTACAAATCTATCAAAATAAAATTCTCAGAGGGGTGACATCCTCCGGGCGATACACCAGAATACAGGAACTACATGAGATGACCAACACAGAAAGAATACAAGAATATGTCCACGCAATAAGTGACAAATTTTTCAGAAATAAAATTCATGCATCTACGCTTACCACACATCTAACCGATAGTCGGTTTGACGGGGAACATGTCACTAAACATAAACCAATCTACCATAAACTACCCCTTTACTATGAACCTCTTTAAATTTTAAGTAAGTTAAACTAATACTGCACAAACTCTAGTTAAAAGAAAATACTAACAAGAATTCGCCCTTTCTAAGGTCGTTAAACCTTCTACGTTCCTTAAATATAAAGCTGGTTTTTTCACATTTTTCCAGTAATGTCATAAAGAGCAGCATCCTATTTTAAATTGCAAAATCTCTTTTAAATGTTTTTTCTTTTTAAACTTAGGTTAAGAATAAATCTCGGAAGACCACTGTGAGGTTACTTGCCGGAAAGTGGTTACATCAAACAAATTCTATTTAAAATAAGCAGTTTTACCCCTTGGCAAACATCCTGCCCGCGACTCCGGTCGTTTTTGCTCCTCTGTCTATGTGCTAGCTGCATAGCTCAGCGTGAAGTATTTATGTATTGTAAATATTGCTTATTATTGTTAAAACATTTATGCAATTTAGCAGGTTTTATAATATTTTTTAAAGCAATTTTTTCCGAGCTTTTTGTATTTTAGTGGCTAAAGACACTTCATTAATGGTTTTAACAAAATTTATATATCTCGTGGTCGTTTTACAATTTTAACATTTAAAACTTTAAGTGAAATATCCTGTTGAAAAAGTACTGCAAATCCTTTAGGTTTTTTGTTTTTTTTAATAATTAATTTAACCAAACACTTTACAAATACGCTTATAAAGATTAAATATTTAAAAATAGTTAAGCCTACTGCTTACTAACAACTATACTTATACAATTATGTTAAAAACACGTAAACGAAATAATTTTAGTTAAAATATTTAACTCTTTTGAATCCTTTAATACCCTGCTTCTGATTTTGGGCGAAACGCACCCAAAAAACCTTGTCTCTTTTTCAAACAAACCGACAAATCTTAATACATATAAATTACTGTTATATCTAAAAATCTAAATTTAGCCTTAAAACTTCATAAAGACATATCAAAACAGACAAAATGTGGAAAAGTTTTCAGCAAATGGTTGCATTAGTTTGAAGATCCCCTTCCTTTAATTGATCACTAATGTCAGAAAGTCAAAAATAAGTCGATATTACGGAACATTTGCCTATTTCTGGAAATGTATTAGGGTAAAATAATGTTATAGCCCCCGTAAGAGGGATTTTAATATGGTTCATTTATATAGGGGCGAAAGGGGTCCATTGAAAACGCATTTAAAGACATATGTGACTGATAATTATATTTTAAAATAAGGAGAAACCTTTAGTTTTGACTTCTTCGTCTTAAAATAGAAATTGAAAATATAACTGTTAAATCTGGTATAATCGTAAAGTTTTATTCGTGTTCGGAAATTCTATTATTTGGAAACAACATTGAATAAAAAGCAAATTCAACAATGTAAAACAATACTGAACTTTTCGTCTTATTTTTTTATTTTTTTTAATTTGGACTGATTATTCTTGTGATATACTTAGAGATATTTTACTTATAAGTAACAAACATTACCAACAAAATAAAATAAAAAATATTTACATAAAAATATAGCAAATTGCCAATAATAGTATTTTACATGGTTGGACCTTCTTTAAAATACTGCAAAATTAAAATTTGGATTAAGCTTCCTTTAAAACAAAGTAATCTGCAGAACCAAAACAAAAACAAAAAATAAAGATTTTTTGTTACTTTTAAAAACTAAAATTTCTAGTAATTTCCGATAAAATCGGAAAGCTTATTATACAGGGTGTTTCCTAATTGCGTTAAGAAAATTTAAGGTTGTATTCTTAACCTAATTTTATGAAAAAAAGGTCATATAAGCCTAGGACCGAAAATTCTTTGTTTCTAATATCAATGTATAAACTTTTGTTAAACTTTAAAAATAAAATAAGTTTTTAATAAAAATCTTAAATATGCCTTATCCGAATTTAATAAAATTTGGCTCTGGTATTTGTTAAAATAGGTAGTTTATTTAGCCCTTAACTAATTTTAGTAAGTGAGAATAGGGGCGGCGTGGAATGCATACTAGCTAATAATATTGACAAAAAGAAGTACGCCACTAACTGTATTGCAACTTTTATATTTTTTTCCAGATGAAACACCTAAATACACAACTATTTTGTGTTTTTATATTTTTACGTAGTTTAACTTTTATTAGAATAACAGCCCTACAAAGTCTCTTTGCTATCTTAATTTACAATTTACAAAATCTACCACCATATTAATAATCACGTAACAAATGTCAAATATTTTTTAGCCTCTCCTATATACACAAACTTCCGTATCCAATTTAAATAATAAATAAATAAAATCATTTTAATTTTATTAAAAATGGTTTTAACCACCCTGTATAGATAGAATACCATAAGAAATTTGATAGATAAATAGATAATTTAAAAAGTAAGACAATACCCACATCAGTATACGCCATTGTAGAATTATTAGGATTTTTCTTTTTTGTCTGGATACAATTCTGATTCCTAAATAATATAATTTAATATTTTTATTTTTTTAAATCTGATTTATGGTTATTAAAAGTTAGAGCGTTGGAGATTTACCGGCAAAGATGAATGCCCAAATTAGCAACTTTCTAGTTTTTATTACCAGCTTTTACAGCTTTTATATTTTATATTGGATACAATATACAGATGCACGGCACCCGATTTTTTCCTGTGAGGATATTTAAAAGCCAAAGTGTTTGCAAGTCGGTACAATCAAGGAACTCAAAGTCAAAATTCATAAAGAAGTTAAAGGCCTGCAATAAACCACTTTTTATCTAATTTTGAAAAATGTGTTGTTAGAATTATATTAGCCAAATATTTATAAGTTATTATAAATCCCAAAGAGTAAGCTGTAATTTAGTATATTAAAAATTTGTCCGGTAAACTAAAAAAAAAAATCAAAGATTTAAATTGGTAGCCTGTCATGGAGAACCCTGTACCCTGGGATGTGTGTTTTTACCAAAAATCAATAATTACGTTACCAGTGTCAAATAATTTCACCATTAATTAACAAATTTTAAAAACCAAATATTTCCATTTTATTTAAATCCTTTTTAACCACTCTGTAAAGACAGAATACCAGGAAAAATGTATTAATTTAGATAAAACCGTCAAAACAGATTATTCCAAAGGTAGTACAATTCCCACATTAATATACGCCACTGTTGAATTATTATTTTCTTTTTGGTCTGGGTACAATACTGATTCTTAAATGATATAATTTAATATTTTTATGGCTTTTTAATCTGATTTATAGTTATTAAAAAATAGCGCGTTGAAGATTTACCGGAAAAGATGAATGCCGAAATGTACAACTTATTAGTTTTTACTACCAGCATGTAGAGGGTTATATTTCAAATTGAATACAAAATACGCAGATTTTCTTATTGAAACATATAGACGCAAAATTCGAGATTATAGAGCAATGGGTTCTTAATCTATACTAATTTACACCTAACTCTTTGGAATTGTTGATCACTTACAAATATTTGGCTAATTTAATTCTAACTTTTAAATCACTTCTTCTAAATGCTCTTCACCAAGTTCATCACATTTTTCAATATAGGTAAAAAAGTGGTTCATTAACTGCACCCGACTTTTCTTGTGGGGATATTTAAAAGCCAAAGTTTTTGCGAGTCGTCCAAGTAAAATTGAGGAACTCAAAGTCGAAATTCGTAAAGATGTTAAAGGAATAAACAAAGATTTGCTACGCCGTTTAATGAACCACTTTTTATCTAATTTTTGAAAAATGTGTTGAAGTTGGTGGAGGTCACTTAGAAGACGTAATTTTTAAAAGTTAGAATTCAATTAGCCAAATATTTATAAGGTATCATAAATCCCAAAGAGTAAGCTGTAATTTAATATATTAAAAATTTGTTTAGTAAACTAGAAAAAAATTAATTCAAATATTAAAATTGGTAGCCTGTCATGGGGAACCCTGTACCCGGGGATGGTGTTTTTTTACCACAAATCAATAATTACAATACAGAGCAAAGACACCTTTAATCTTGTGGGAGTCACATTTGAAAGTAACCTTAACTGGCATAAACACATTGTATCTATAGCCACGGCAGCTTCAAAAAAGCTTGGATTTCTCTTTCGAGCCAAAAAGTATTTCTCCCCTTCTAAATTATACACTTTATATGTGTCCCAAATCCGATATTGTTCTCATATCTGGGGCATGGCGTCCCCCACAACCCTAAACATTCTTGATTCTATTCAAAGAAGAGCTATTCGTCTCATTAATGACTCTTCACTTACAGAAAGGCTTCCCTCACTTGCCCATCGTCGGGCTGTGGGGATTTATCGCTTTTTTATAGGTACTTCCATGGTTTCTGCTCTGAAGAATTGTCCAGTATTGTTCCTCCACTCACGGTGCCCAACAGAGAAACTCGTGGTTCCGCGCGTATGCATCCCTATACGGTCCAACAGGATAGGCCCCGAACTTCCCACTTTGTTCGTTCTTTTATCCCTAGAGTTTCTAGATTGTGGAACCTGCTGCCCGCGGAGGTCTTTCCTTCCCCCCCAAATCTTCAAGTATTTAAGTCCCGTGTCAACAAACTCCCTCTTACCTCGCTTAAGACACCCATGGTACGTTAGTATTTAGGCATTTAGCCTTCGTGGTTTGTCCAAAGATAAAAAAAATACCTTACCAGTGTCAATTAATTTCACCATTTTTTTACAAATTTTAAAAACCAAAATATTTCCATTTTATTTAAAACCTTTTTAACCACTCTGTAATGACAGAATACCACGAAAAATTTATTAATTTAGTAAAACCGTCAAACCATATTATTCCAAAGGCAATACAATACCTACATTAATATACGCCACTGCTGAATTATTATTTTCTTTTTTGTCTGGGTACAATACTGATTTCTAAATGATATAATTTAATATTTTTATAGCTTTTTAATCTGATTTATGGTTATTAAAAATTAGCGCGTTGGAGATTTACCGGCAAAGATGAATGCCGAAATGTGCAACTTTATAGTTTTTACTACCAGCATTTAGAGGGTTATATTTCAAATTGGATACAAAATGAGCAGATTTTCTTATTGAAACATATAGACGTAAAATTCGAGATTATAGGGCGATGGGTTCTTAATCTGTGCTAATAAAATATGGAGGAATAATAAAATGTGGGGAATTAATGAAATAATATGCGGCTTATGTTGTTTGGAATGGTGTTTGGACTCTTATAAATAACTTTTTAATTTAAAATGTAGATAGGGGATTAGTATCATAAATTGAAAAGCTAAAGAAAGTAGGAAATTATTAGTAATTGTTTTATAAATAAATAAGCGAATTATTTTAGGTTTAAATAATTTTTGTGTTTCTTTTTAATCAATAATAACGAACCTTATTAGGATTGTTACCCCTATAAATACTAACATATACAGAGTGTCCTAACTCTAGTAAAAGATACAAAAATAAACTTAATATAATTTTTTTTATGTGTATATACTTTTTTATTGAAAGTAATATAATTAATATACAAAGTGTCTCAAAAACATAGTTTTTATTGTCAGGTACGTAGGTTGTTTTGACGCAACACCCTGTATATTGTATCAAATCTTGTATCCCTGTTTTAAATTCTTCGTCTATTATTGCTGGTTTTTGAGATATCAGCAGTACGCTGATATAAGTACTAATTAATGATTTAAATTAAAGAAATAAAATAATATTTTGATTCTAATTATTTGTAAATAGTTCCGTCACTGTCACAGTACCAAATAATGTAATAACTTGTAATTAATTTCTTCCATTTCAAAAACTACCAATAGATATGTCAGCAATTTAGTTTATTTAACACACATATTTACTTAATTGCACTAAAAAAACAGCAATACATCAATTATGGCTGACTTTTAGGTTAAGTAAATAAATATATATCTTAAATAAAATAAATGGCTGACTTACCCTTAGTAGTTTTAACAATGGAGGGTAGTTAATTACAAGGTATTATATTTAGTATTTGTTCCTCTGACAGTGACAAAATTATTTTAAAATAATTAAAACCAAAATATTGTGTTCTTTCTTCACTTTTAATTGTTAATGAGTAAATCAGCATACTGTTGATATCTTTAAAACCAGCAATAATTGACGTACAGTCCGTTTTACATTTTTGATGAAGAATTTAATACAGAGTCAAAATTTGTTAAAATATACAGGGTTTTTATTGAAAAATCCTACTTGACTATAAAAATTCTGTTTTTTAGATACCTTGTATATTTACTGGTACTATCAATAAAAAGATTGTAACCAAATAAACATTTTTTATTTCAAGTTTATTTTTGTATCTTGTACAGGGGCAAAGTTATTTCGTGTATAATTAGAGTTGGGACACCGTGTATTTATAGTTTCAACACTTTTTGTGTATAATAAAAAATAATACTATAAGTTAAAAATCAAAAATTAACCGATTTTTTTCGAATGTGTTATTGCAGCTTTGGAATAAGAAAACCATTCTATTTATTTCAATTAAATTCAGAAGTAAACCTCCTCAACTATTTGTTTTGAAAAACTCTTTGCGACTTATAATAACTAAAGCGTCCCCTATCTATGTCTCGTTTCAAATTAAATATAATTGATGTTAATGAAGTTATAACTACAACACGATCGCGTTTGTTTGTTTAAACAGGGCCGAATTTAAAAATTCTTAGGATTAACCTACATATTTTAGTATATAGGGTCTTTCAATAAGCGTGATAGTATCTATTCCAAATAGAGATTTTTCTGTTTTTAATACCAATATTTTTAATTTCTAGGTGATACTAGATTTAGTAAAGTGTTCAGTTTTATGATCCAGCGTCTGACTTCTCTCGATCTGTTGGAAGTAATTAAAAAATATTACCAAAGTGGTAGCTCAGAGTAGCTTTCCAGTGACGAAAATTTTTGTGCGTCATGCTCCAGGGCTTGAAGCTCTTGATCTGCTATAAAAGTTAGTCACTGGAACGCATCCCTAGACAAGGAAAGAGAGATAACTTTAAGAAATTTTTATTTTTTTCCTTTCTTGGCTTTATAATAATAATCTCTTTTCATTATCTAATTCCATTTTAAACAAATAATTTTAAAAATCCATCCTTAACCATAAAAACACGTTTGAAGCACAAAAACCAAAAGAGGGGCAAGGGGAAAGAAAAACGGAGTAGTTCAGGTGCATAACACTTTCCGTCACTGGAACGCCATAAAGTGGAACGAAATGCTCCTGAGCTACTCGGGAGCGCTTTATATGCGTCACTGGAAAGCTACTCAGATGTGGCCACTCAAAAATTGGGTTGTCATCATCGGTACTCTGCGCAGGTTATCCGCAGCATTGTGAAAAGTTTGTGGATAAGTTTTAACGTAATGAAGTGAAAGCGGTACAATACCGTCTCAAACAAGGCCAGAGTCCTATCATAAGACAGGAAGGGGCCATACAATGGAGATTCAAAGGAGGACCAAAGAAGTCAACTCAGTGTGTGAGATGCCTTCAGACAAAATGGTACCAAGCTACTGGCTAAACAAAGGTTTTCAAACTTTAATACCAGACAGAAAGGACTGGGTGGCAGGGCCTCCCATTAAAGCCGACCTAATCTGGTATACAGACGGCTCCAAAACAGACCAAGGAGTTGGAGCAGGCATATATGGGGACAAACCAAGGACGAAAATAAACTTGGGTCTCGGACAATACCCTACTGTGTTCCAGGCCGAAATTGTAGCCATAGAACAATGTGCTAGGGAAATCATCAGAAGGAGCTATGAGGATAAAACCATAGTAATCTATTCGGACAGCCAGGCAGCCATCAGGGCACTCAGTTCATGCAAAATCAGCTCCAAGCTGGTGCGGGACTGCGTAATTGCCCTGGAAGAGGTGGAGTGCGTCCAACAAGCTAACCATTGCCTGGGTACCAGGACACGAAGGCCACGAAGGCAATGAAGAAGCCGATAAATTGGCAAAGGAGGGGGCTGGTAGGACAATGGTAGGTCCTGAGCCCTACTGTGGTATTCCATCATGCCAGGTAAGGTCATCCATTAGATCATGGATTATGAGGGAATCACAAGACTGGTGGAGGAGAACACCAGGACAGCGTCAGGCGAAAGTGTTCATCAAGGCTTACTCGCCAGAATTTACAAAAGACCTTCTGAATTATAACCGGAAGGCAGTAAGAATAATAGTGGGTCAACTGACAGGTCATTGCAGACTGAATAAACACATGGAAACTATGGGCCTGGCAGAAGAAAACCTATGTAGGTTCTGCCAGGAGGAGGAAGAAACCGCAGAACACGTATGGTGCTACTGCGAAGCCCTTTGTCGTCTGCGGTTTGCAAGGCTGGGTGAAGAAAAACCTAAAGCGGCAAGATATACCAAGGGGCCAGTTTCAAGCTTGTGGAGTCTGATTAAACAGACCGGCTTGGATAGCGTGCTCTAACCTATGGACGGAGGACACACAATAAACCTGAGCAGGTTGCAGTGTTAGAGGATATGCAATCCACCTCTAATCTAATCTAATCCTTTTCCACAGTGCGGCGTATAACCTGCGCAGAGTACCTATGTCACCCAATTATTCTCGAGTGAATAAACGTTAAGTAGCCGCAACTAAGCTACTACTATTATCTTAGTACTTCTAACCAATCGAGAGGATTTTATATGTTTTTTTTTTTTTAAAGGGAATACAATGGTTTAGCTTTATTTATTTTTTTTTGGGTGGGGCGTAAATACAATGGTTGTAGCTTGGAAGAGATACATTTAAAGACATAGGTTTATTATACGAAAAAATCTAATTTTGTCCTCAAAAGTAGGCCCATAAACTATGTGTACTGAATTTGAAAACACTCTGTATATGAAAATCACTTTTTTAAATTTTATTAGCGATTCATTTACACTAAATGCATTGCTGATTTTATGTTACATTGCAAACAAGGTTGCTAAGGAGCTGGCTTCTTTTGCACAACATTTTCGTATTTAATTTTTTGCTCATTTAAAAATAAATACAAATTTTTCCAGGTAGATATGCATACATTTTTTATTATTCCATTATCGCCATATTTTTTACTGCAGTATCTTCAACTATTCTTAAATGTCAAAACAATCTATCTATAGTAGGGTGAAGTGAAATATATTTTTTATTTTTTTCTTTGTCTGGGGGTAAAATTTGTCACTTTGTCAAGATAATTTTTGAAAAAAAAGGTATTATTTCTTAGCATCTTAAGGTGGCCCACTAATTTTGAAAAATTAATGATAAGTAAAAATTTTTGATACATTTTTTAACATTTTAAAAATCCTCTTTTATGCCAAGTTATAGTTAAAAACAAAATTATGACTACAAGATATTGTAATTAAAAAAAAAGTAAAAAATAACCAGCGTCTTTTAACCACGAGAGTAAAACTTGCGTTTGAAGTGGTCATATTATTATGTGTTCATTACAAGATGTTTTTAAATGTTATTAGAAGTTTTTTTGCAGTTAAAATTTTTTACTTATAAGTAGTTTTTAAAATTAGTGGGCCACCTTAATATTCTAATACCACTTTTTTTTCAAAAAAAAAATACTTGGGTAAATTAATAGGTAACAAGTTCCACCTCTAATTTTAAAATACCCTTAAATTCCTTATATTATTAAAATATTTAAAAAGTTATTATCTCTTTAGCCTTCATAAGCCGAGTAGCGTGCAGTTGCACCTCAAATTTAATTTTTATTTTTCTTAAATATTTTTCTTTATATTTTAACACTTTCATATTAATTTCTCCAAATAAGTTTTTATTAAGGTTTACTTCTTATTTAAAAATGGGGAAAAAAGATAGAGTACATTTGCAACCCACTCGGTATTTAATAAAAGTTTTAAACCTTAGGTTTATAAAGGTTACCCTTTAAGCCCGCTTTTTAAAATTAAAAATGGTTAATACTTAATATATTTTGGGTTAAATTTGTACCGTTTGTATCCAAATCTATTTATTTTTTTATTCCGATCCTGGACATTAGTAGGCAAATTGTTTTTATAAATTAATTGGCCAGATTTTATTATGTGTCGTGGCAAGAAATGCACAACTGGCAAACACATGCCAAGAATAACCGGATGTGCCGTGCCAGCGATTGATTTGATGGAATTCATATTGAGATTCTACTATACGTGTAAATTTACGAGAATATATCTCGATTTTGATTGTAAGTAGATTTTATAATAAAATGTTTGATAAAAATGGTTTAAGCAAACAAAATTAAAAAAAAAAAAATAAAAAATACTTTAGATTGCACGTGCATGAATTAAGTACTGTCTTGTGGATGTAATATTGGTTCGTTTTATTTTATATCTAAAAGTCACTACAACAGTAAATTACAAATTTCCAAATCCGTTGACGCCAAATGTATTCATTATTTTAGTAAATACATACATACAGGATGATCAAAAATAAGTCGGCACTATTGCTAACTTCTTTATTATGAAGGTAGTACTACCGGTGTTAGAATTAATGTTCAGAAAATTATGAAACTTAGCATACTAAATGGGAATACCAACCAGTTAAATTTTTAAAGGTCTACAGAGAACTAAAAATAAAGTTATAAATATTATAAAATAATTGCTTTTATTATTGATCGTTATGAGAAATCGCAGATTTTAAATTTACTTTACAAAAACTGATGTTCAGATTTCAATGAAAGCTGTATCAACGCAAGAAAAACAATTCTGAACATTTTAGCTAATTAAAGAGGTTGTTATTGGAGTAATTAATAAATAATTGAAAACAATATGCTATGTGACTGACATGTAGCAACGCCGCCGAAAGGTTATGATGGGCCCAAAAAGTTTATCGCAAACGGTATATGGGGACATAAAAATTGATGCCAGTCCTATACGTTTTCGGTTACAAGATCCAATGAGTGATAATAAATATCCGCAATAATTAGAAAATATGTTTTATCCGAGTGTTTTTAGGTGAACAATTCGACGACTATAATCCGATGTATCAATATTTACGTTAGTTGACAGGTTAGGTGACAGAAATTTTTCATGTTTATCCTTAAATTTATGTGCTACTTGACCTTCTTTTAAAAATTTATTATAATTTTTTAGTGATATGATAAGGGTGGTTTAGACATTTTATTAGTAAATAAACATAACAATTTAAAACCGATAACTTGTTTAAAGATGCTTGTGCACTAGATTTTTGCGTATGATTTCTATTTTTTTTACGCAGCGTTGCCAAACATAAATACCACGGTAGTCAAATTACCTTAAGCACTCATTTTACACTTGGGGTATCGGTAAAACTACCTTAAAGATACGATGTCGGTTAAATCAGTAGAGTTGTAGTATTATTTTCGCTGATTAACGTGCTGCTAGCAGCAAAACAAATGGAACACCCTGTATATTATATCACTATGTGAACGATCTATCAAAGGGCTTTAAAAAAGTTAACATGTGATATATCCAATTTTAATAGTTTCAAAAATATGGCTATCTTCAGAAATTTAATGGTAAAGTGGTATTTTTAAAATAAATCACCCTTTATACTGCATCACCATTAAATAGATATTTTAAAGACCTTTAAGAATATTGCATTTGATATGTCTATTTCTTATAGTTTTGGAAATATGTCTTATATATTTTTTTGTTCTTATGGGTTTTATTTTGTAATTTCAAATTACACATTTTAAATTGAACAAAATTTAATCAATAAATTTTTACGTAGCCTAAATACACCTAAAAATCCCTTTTAAGCATATTTAGGTGTTAAAAAATAAAAGGCGCGTTCTTCTTTGTTTTCAAATCGGCGCTAAATCGTGACGATTGGCCGTTTTCAAATTAATAATTTAGTCTGGAAGCTTTCAAAACAGAAATTACTTTTAAATTTATCGATTAAAACAAGCTTGTGTTATGACTAAATTAGTAATATTTCGAATTCCTGCTCGGCTATAAATCCGTAATAAAATCTTAATTTTATTGAAACCTCATACTTATTTCACACTTGCTTGTGTTTAAATTAATTTGTTTTTGTGTATACCTTATATGGAGTTTAACTTCAAGTAATTAAAATTTGTTATAGCCTATTTATTTGTGCTATAATTTAATAGATTAATTTTCAGAAGATTTTAAACATGTTAGAAATAAACTAGCATCTGAAATTTTTATTTATTATATTTGCTTCCGAAAAAAATAAATAATTTTTTGATTATCTTTTTTAACAACAAAAAATTTAATTTTTATGTAAATATATTAAATTCGTTTCATACACTTAACCTTTAGTTAGACTTGAAACAGTGCATTTCAAATAACGTTTAAGGAGACCTTTTGTAGGCTAGCACTTTCTTTAATTATTTTGTAAACATTATCATCAAACTCTTACTTTTAAAAGTAAAGGTTTATGCATATTATATTTTATAAAGAAACAATATTATGGATATTTTTTTCATTATTTCTAATATTACTACTTTATTATTTATACAGAGCAATTCTTAACACTAACACAACTTATTGCTAAGGATAAACAATGAGTAATAACAAAAAACAAGGTATAGTCGAAATTAACTAAGCAAAAGACGAAGGCGTCATGCAAGTAAAGAAGGTAGTAAACTATTTCTTTCTTAACACGTCGTTTAAATAATGTACGTGCAACAAATTTTCTCGGTTGAATCGACTGTAGTTTACCTATTTTTGTGTGTCGGAAATAAGGGGTATAATAATTTATAAGACAAGAGTTTATACCAAATAGCCCAAAAATACACTTACAACCATCGCAACTAATAGTAGGGTACTGATGGGCATAACAAACATTACAATAGCTTCCTTTTGAATGTGGTAGACAATGATTCTTTACGAGTGATACCAAAAACATATTCGGACTTAAATTGTCTTTATTTTATTCACACACAGCGTTTCGGGCATTCTTATCTTCGTCCGTTTTTAATTGTCAAGTGTAAACTTGACGCGAAAACAGTTGAACTCAGGAAGCACAAAACGTTGTGTGAATATAATATAAAGACAATGGAAGTATATGTAGTATTACAACGGTATTACTCGTATAATAGCTTGTTTGTTACATTAGTTTTACAAAGGGCAAAACATTCGGCTGATTATACTGTAACAAAATTGTTTATGTTCTTTTTTTTAAAATAAGTGGTTATTTGCGCTTCGTTTATTCTTTCTTTAATATTTAAAATACTTTAGTATCTCTCTAAAAATGTTTTACCAGCGTTTATTCTGATTATTATTTGTCTTTAGCATTAATTTCTTAAGTTAATGCACAGTATAGATTAAAAATCACCTTTTTTATTATTTATTATGTTCAAAATTCCTTACCTTATTTCTTATTAAATATATTTTTATACTACTACATACCTATACGTATAGTGGCCAAATGACAAAGAAAAGTATGAATAATTAGATTCCATATGATTCTATCATGAACAGTTATTTAACTGATATATCAAGGAAATCAGCTAACCAAAATTACTCAAAATTGGTACAATGACTGGTTTAAAAGCTTTTAGAAACTTAATAAAAAAGTATTATATTTACTTTACTTTTATTTTATTCATTAATTTTTATTTTTTTGGAAATGTAATAGAAAGAATCTAAAATCGTCAAAATATTTAAATGTTTAATTTTTAATTTATTTTAATCAAAAAAAACCAAGTTTTTTAAATCGGTCTAAATTATTATCCGTGCATTTTTATAGAAATTTAAAGAAAATGGCTTTGGCTAATAAATTGTTTATTTTATACCCCCTACTAATGCCCAGCCCTTATATACGGTAAAATATTGCCCAAATGCTATTTCGATATTACACGGTCACGTGATTCCGGATCTAAGTATTTTCGCAATAATTTAAACTACATAAACATCAGGATAAGTTTATTTTATTTCATCAAAAAATTATAAGTAAAGACAAAAAAAAGTTCATAAAAATCTATGTCTAATGCACGCAGGGGCCGTCATATCAACTTTCCGAGGAGGGGGCCACAGGCCGGCTCAAAAAAAGTGCCCTAGAAGAAAATGAAATTTTGAGGGGAGGTTTAAAATTTTTGAAGAGCAAAAAAAGGTCCCCACTTTTTAATTCCACTCACCCTCACCCCTAGGGCCGGCCCTGGGGGGCTTATCACCCTTAAAATGCCAATATTTACAATTAGGTGTTTACGTAATAAAAAAATTAGTTACAAAGGATGTGGCATGAAAGGAAATTTGATTGTAATATCGACTCTTATCTTAACTTCTTTTGATTAAAATGTTTAATAATTCAATCGTAAAAACCATTCTCAAGAATCTCAAAATAATTACTTTTGCGGTCTCTTTTCTTTTTCTAGTTAATCGGATTTCAAAAAGACCCCTGTCAAAACCGAGAAGATTCGTGTACAACGATTAAAAATAATTTACCTATTAACAATAACTTGGCACATCCTAAAATATTGACCTGCCTGGATTAAACACTTTACTTGGAAATAATGGTTAAAACCTTTAATTTATTAATGTATTTAAAATATTGTCTAAACTATTTTTAAAATAACGATTTACTTGGTTTTATGGATTTTTATCTAAAATTATCGGCGTTATTATTATTTTTTAATGACATTTATTTTTTATGAAATTCAGTTCACAGCTTTTTCTTTCAGTGATGTGAATGGGGGATTTAAATAAAATAATAAAGATATGTTACGCCACTGCTGCTTTAGAACAAAAATAATTTTCATAAGTTTCATTCACTTATGAAAAAAAAATTATAGCTATTGTACTGCAAGGTCATAAAGGCTATAACGTAATAATCTTCTAAAAAGGATTTTTAAAAGTAAGTTAAAAAGTTAAAGGGGTTAGTCAAGAAAACAGCAAGAATGCATCTTTTATCAATTACCCGGTTATAACGAAATTATCATGTAGAAATACTTCTCATAGGTCTTAAATGGTAAGGGTGATAAAGTAAGCCAAAATAATTTTAGTACTTTAGGTATATAAAAAAAAGTTCCATCGCACTTCGTTAGGGAGATATTGACCTTTAAAGTTAGAATTAAAAATATTTTTAATTAGAACTTTGGAACTGTTACCACAGCACGAATGATATTTGGTCAAATAAATATCCTTAAACTAGTGCTTTTTTAAAGGTAAACGAGTGTTCAGTAAGTCGGGATTATACAGGGTGAAACAATTTTTTGCAATTTATGTATGCATTTTTGACACACGTGACATATTTGACATTTTTCTTTGAGCGTTCGATTCTTTCATCTCTTTTCTATAAAAAAGGTATACTTTGTTTGAATCTACATATTTTTTGACCGCTTTTTATAAAATCGCATTTTAAATTCAGATATACACTAGCATTTTGTATGTAATAAAAAAATCTTTTTTTTATCATTTAAATATGGTAAAATTATTAAAAATGGTGTTTGTGAGCCTTTTAAATCTAATACACATAAAGATTATTTTTATAAATTTACCATATTTCAATAATTTAAAAAAAAAACATAATTTTTATTATAATTTTGAAAAATGCTGGTATGTCTGGACTTAAAATGAGATATTGAGAAAGTGGTACGAGATATCAATTTTAATAAGGTATATCTTTTTGTACAAAAATGATCAAGGAAATAAATGGTATAAGCAAAATGTCAAATTTGTCATCTGTGTTAAAAATGCATACAATAAGTAAAAAACAAAATTGTCGCATCCTGTATAATTCCGATTTACTGAACAGCGGTTAACATATGGAAAGAAGCTCCAGTATAAGGTTATTTAGCTGCTCAAATATCATTGATACTGTGGCAACAGTTTAAAAGTTATAATTAAAATATTTTTTATACCACCTTTGAAGGTCAATATCTTGCTAACGAAGCGCGATCGAACTTTTTTATTAACATTATTTTGGCTCACTCTATCACCCCTATCATTTATGACCTCACCTTCTTAGACACACTGTATAAAAGCCATGTCTCGGACAAAAGAAGATCCTTGGGTCAAATAATATGGTTGGAAGTGACTTTAATATTAATAATTAAATTTTATGTTATTTTTTTCTTCTAGTTTGAAAAAGTGATGAAAATAATAAATACAATGTTGGTATTTACTTGTTTTATCTTCTAACTGACTTAATTTACTTTCAAAATTATATTATTGATATAAACATTTTTTATTTAGGAAATAAATCAGGATACAGTTATTTAATTAACTAATTTATTTGAACTGCTAATTTAAAAAATCCACTTATTAAATTACTTAAATTAACTTTTGTTTTTAAGTTTCTTGTTGCAGAATTAAAATTTTGGAAAGATTAATCCTGCGCAAACTATATTAAAAAGTTACTCGATTCTATCTACCTGCACCGATAGATTTTACTCGGAACTGTCAGCATAACTATTCTTTAATGCATTAGAAATTTAGTACGGCACCGACCGACCCCTTATTCTTATTCTATCCCTTCTCGAAATATCTAATTTAGTTTGTTATGATATTCTGAACGGACCTTCAGTGTTGTGATAGTGACTTTCTAAACAATTTTGTTTCTTTTTGAAAAATCGCGCGTGCCGTTGCGTGATATATTTAACGGTCTTCGCTTTTGGTATTGGTCATTATTTTGTGAATATTGTTTTTATGTTTTTAATTTATTTAATTAAAATAATTGATCCTGCCAAATTCATTGAAGTTAAGGAAAAAAGTGATTGTTGCTCGGATTAAAGTTAACAAACTTGGATACAGAAAAAATAAAGTTTATAATATTTGTTGTTGTTATTCGTCAGTGGTGGAAGATGTCGTTGAAGTCAGAGATGACAGAGGTTAGTTTTTGAATTAAAGTCTTTTTTTACTTCGTTTTAAATTTTACATTAAAATGTAAAAACGTCAGAAAAAATTTTGCTTTTAAGGCTTATGATAAATATTTTCGTACGAAATTCAAATCAATGCCTTATTTATAATAATTTTTGTTAATTTAAAATATATAATGTTATTTTATACTTATTGATGATCATCAGACAAGTGTAGCATTTAAATTATTAAATTTTATTTGTTTTTTTATTGATTAGTTAGTCTTTTAGGACATCCCTAAACATTAAGATGACGGAGGTTATTTTAAAATTTTAAATGAACAGTTTTTTAAAATTAACATGCACGTTCCAGAGAAGGTTTTAGCTAAATATACTAAAAGTATTATTATTAATTATTATCAATGTATAATAAAAAAGCATGTTTTGTTTTTTAAGTACCACCTCATTAATGATTTATTGTAGCTATATTACTATAATTAAACAACAGAACACAGCTATAGAGACTATTTGTAGAAAAAATAATTTAAGTTTTTACAAAAAATTAATAAACCTATCTAAAGAGCTGACATTTTTTATGAGTGTTATGCTTGTTTTCTTTAGCTGTAATAATGTTACTAAACAACATCAAACCGCTATAGATAAATATTTGCAAAGTTCAAAACAAGAATTTTTAGTTATGAATTTTGCGTAAATGAGTTTTAGCAAAAACTTATTAAAAAGTAAATTCAAAGTCTACAATGCCAAATTTTTATATGGTTTGAGAAATTTGATAGCTTTTTATCTGAAACACTTTTGTTAAACCAAAATAAATAACTTAGGGTAGGTTTACATCTGAAATTTATCGCATGATATTTATGTCAGACAAAAATTCTGGTTAATGTAAACAATTGTGGTTTAAACATCCAGTTGGCACTCACGATACACTGGTATTTAGGCATAAGCCTTCGTTAGATGGCATAAAAGATAAAAAATAAAAAAATTTATCGGACATAAATTTTTGACCACAACTACTTGACGATGGCTGAATGCATTACGTGTGAAAGCAAAAAACCCAAAATAGAATAGAATAGAATACATTTTTGACCGTTTACATTAGCCAGAATTTCTGTCTGACATAAATTATCAGGCAATAAATGTCAGATGTAATTCTACCATAAGTAAGGTAGTCCATAACTTATAAAGTGAAGGAATAAGATAAACTGAAAACTAGAAAAAGTTAATTTCTTCTACGCAACAAAGCTTCATTATTTTACATAATCTGTACATGTTTCTGTTGCTTAAAATTAAAAATGAAGCATTAATCATCAAACTTAGTAAGTTTCTAAATTTTCAAAATTCCTTCTTAATTAGTTGAACCACAATAACTGCTAAAACAATGTCTACAAAATTCGGTATTTTGAGTTTTTTAGCCATGCCAACCAGTAATATAAAATCTTCAGTACTAATGCCAAATTTTAATCAAAATGCTGTGTTGTCATATCTCGGCAACTGGTAAAGTTTGGTTTCCCAACATTTGGAATCCTCTATGCCAGTTTTATTACAACCAAAACAAATAGAGAATTCTCTTTAAAATAACTTAAATATTACGTGTAGCACAAAATCGAGAAATTTGGCGACATATAATGTTTAATTCTACTTGCCTAGATGTCTTCTAATACCAAATTTTGTAAACACAGCTTACGCGATTTTAGGGATATTTAATTTGATGCAGCCGGCTACACGCACAAAAAAACATGACTTATGCGGCGTTCCATTTAAAGCTCGAAGTGCAAGCAAGAGCGTGAAAAGGCACAATCGGCCTCCGCGTTCAGCAGCGTTCGACATCTGTTTCTCTCTTACTTTGAGCGGTCCCCTGCTATACAATAATACATTTACATGTTTTCGTCAAGTAGGAAGAGCAGTAAAAGTGAATGTGGTGTAAATTGTTTAATTTTCTTTTGAAAAATGCAACCATTTCATCAGTATTTTCTTATGACGTTGTCACGTTTAACTATCGTCAGTAAACCAACTTTGCAGATAACCGTTACCAAAAATCTGGTGTTGTCATAGTCTTGACAACTAGCACAAATAAAAATTTAAAAATTTATTAAACTTCACCTAACCACTTTTTTTTAGAATTTTGCATCTTGACATTTTGCGCCTAACTATTATTTTTTAAATGAAAACCCTTAAAATAACGGTATTTTCTTAACGATAACGAAACAAATTTAGTTGGGATAGGCATAAAAATAAGATCATAAATAAAGGATCACGGCCCTCTAGATGCAATATTACATATGGCTTTCAAAAAACAAGTACGCGTGAAAACTTTTAAAAATGCCAAACTCCTATTTAGAAGAGTCTCAAAAATTTAAAAATGTAAAAAAAAGGTTTTTCATTTAAAATTTTTAAAATTACAGCCATTTCCGGTTAGACCGGAAGTAACCAGAAAGTAGAAAATATGCGAAAACGCTCGTCTCTCCATACCATTACCTATACCATTCTCATTTTGATATGTCTTATAATCTAGGAGTTATGGCTTGTCCAATAGATTCGGTGACACCCGGTATACTGAATTTTGTTAATACAGCTTAAACATTTTCTATGATATTTAAGAGTTGCAGTACATTTTACAAACCCAGTATATCAAATACCGTTCTAATGCCGAGTTAATTTAAAATTAATTTTTGCCTACTCAAATTAACTAAAAGATAAATCTACAAGCATAAACCTTAAAATTAAACAGAAGGAAATTGAAAAATTTATGTCTGTATTTTATTAAACACATTTTTCCTAACACAAAATAATATTTTGCGTTTTTAAAAACAATTTGCTGAATATATCGATTTGGTTAATAATGTATAAATATTTCTGCGTTACACATTGGTCGATTGATACAAATAAATTTTTTTACACCAAACATAAAAAAGCTGATATTAAAGTAACATTCCTTAAATTCGATGCTCTTTTTAAACAGATCAGTGATAGTCCCCACATATGTAGGTTAGGTTTTAGTGTTAGTGTTTTAAAATAAAGAAAATTATGTATTAATTTTACATAAAAAAGATTGATCTATACAACATTGTGTCTTAATTTGTGATTAATAAAGAACGTTGTGAACTAAAAATATAATTATGGAAAATAATCCTAAGACAATATCAGATATTGAGTCGATGTTACGACAACTTAATGCACCTTGTAGTAGTGGCACAAGTAGTGGTCAGAATGTTGATAGCGATAGCAGCGATCCCGAACTTTCTGCTTTAAATAGGTCCTTAAATGAAGCAGAAATAAATACTGAGAAACAAACCGTAAGTCACATTTTTTACTCTTAAATGTTAAACAAAGTTTTTCTAACGAACAAACAATCGTTTTCAAAACAAGAAACTATTTTATCACTAGTTTTAATTTTATTTCTATTTCTTAACATGAAAAGTATTGACTGCATATAATATAAGCTGTACCAAAAAAAAAAAGAAAGTTTTTATGCCCTTAAAATAATTAATATTGTTTTTAAGCTGAGTCTATTGCATTATGTATTAATACTATAACTAGGGCTCCCTGTTTAACTAAAATAGATTTTTCTACTTACCTTTGTTTCTTTTTATTTAATTTTGTGCAGGTAAAACTTTGTTACCTTTGTTTTTTTTTGTTACTGCTTATTATACGATCAGATATCATTTAAAGCGTAGTATAATAGACTCTCGAATTATCAATAACATTACATTTATTCCGTACTGCTTAATACATCGAAATCTACAGCATTTGGTGTATTCCTTTTATGCTTCAGAACCGCCCGGAACGACACCATGAGTGTTCCTTTTACAATTTTTTGACATTTTTTCATGTTGAAGAACCGTTCTTGACACTATTGACAGTTCAGAGAACGGTTCAGAACGATTTTTCAAGTTAAAAGGAATACACTAATTATAGATGAGTCCACATTTAATTTATTCTGAAAGTTTTAACGCAAAGTACACAAAAAATGATAAAGTAAATAAACCTTTTTGTGAACAATGATTTATTGCAGCAAAAATATTCGACCAGACGAGTTTCTAGTTCCACGCCACGTGCCACCGGTTTTTATGGCAAGACAGAGGCGAAATAAGAGGATGTTTTTAAGTACGTGACGCGCGTCTTGGCGGTGTTTTTTTTTAATATTTAAAAAATAGGAAATCAGGCTCTGTAAGCGCTATGTATGTGCCTTCGAAAAGGTTTGTTTACTTTATCATTTTTTGTGTACTTGGCGGTATTGCTTTCAAAATGAAATAAATGTGGACCCATCTATACCAAAAACTTTTCCGAGACTATGTAAATTTCCGAATATGCTTTCTAAATTCGGTAATTTTCTAGAAAATGAGAGCAACTCCGATTTTGACGAAATTTGGTATACGGGGGTTTTTGGGGCGCTGATCACGAATCTGAAAGAATTATTTGGCGGAAACGTTTCGTTCTCGAGATATCCATCATCAAAGTTGATATTTGCACTAACCTTATTTTCACTATATTCCCCCTTCTTTTTGCACACAATTTTTGATTTAAAGCTAAAGTGTCACACAATATTTGATTTTCACCTTTTAAAACCCCATTTTTCTATGTTTTTACATTATTTTTGAATTAAATTGCGTGGCTTTTCTTTGATAATCCGGCAACCATACATACACATAGGGCTTCATGGCAAACTGGGATTAAAATGATGCAAAGTATAGCTATGCAGTTTAATGCAAAAATAATGTAAAAACGTAAAAAAACGGGGTTTTAAAAGGTGAAAATCAAATATTGTGTGACACTTTAGCTTTAAATCAAGAATTGTGTGCAAAAGAAGGGGAATATAGTGAAAATAAGCTTAGTTCAAATTTGAACTTTGATGATGGATATCTCGAGAACGAAACGTTTCCGCCAAATAATTCTTTCAGATTCGTGATCAGCGCCCCAAAAACACCCGTATACCAAATTCTCGTCAAAATCGGAGTTGCTCCCATTTTCTAGAAAATTACCCTAAATTCTCTTAACCAATCTTTCTAGCATATTTATTTTTTTGTCCGTGACTCCGATTATATTTATGTTTTTACGAAATATATCCAATCCATCCAATGTAAGTTCCTGCAAGGTCAGCGAATAGAGCATTTTACTCCAGTTAAATAAATATTATACTGTATAAGCAATAGCTAAAGGTATATCGGCCAGTAGAGCAACAACAAAGGATGTATGATGAATCATCCAATACGAAATATATAAATGCCGGACTTTACGTTAGATTGTCTCTTTTCCTAACATTGCCTATGTGTTATGTTATAGATAGTATAATAAATCCGGTATAAAAATATTTCCTTATTCTGTTAAGTAAAGTTGCGCTGCGGTGTCCTTAGATCTTCATTAAAAAAATATATTTTTGGAAGTTTTTATTACGTTATTATGAAATTTAAAGTTTAAATAAATTGCCCCGCCTCCTCCTACATTTCACAACCGAGACGCACGGCTGAGCTTCTCTGCCGGCTCGTTGCAGTTAGCAGTGGCGGCAAACTAATTGGAAACGATACTTAAAAAACAATTTAATAATTTTTATACAGAATGTATACGAGAAATTTCAAATTTTATTACAATGATACTTTCATTTGTGTAGTATCATTGTAATATAATTTGAAATTTCTCGTATACATTTCTGTATAAAAATTATTAAATTGTTTTTAAGTATCGTTTCCAATTAGTTTGCCGCCACTGTATGTGTGGCCAGACCTTTAAGTTTAATTTCGTCCTTATCTACAGAGTTATTCAAATTAGGTGTTCGCTATTAGTAACTTTGGTTTGGCCAATATATAAAATTGTTTAAATTAGCAAACTAGTAATATGTTTGCCGCTCTTTAAGATTAAAAGTTAGAAAAAACAATTAAAACTTGTATTTTTACATTGTATTGTTACAAAGTAACATAAGTTTTTATACTTTATCAGCATTGGAAACATCTATTAAAGAGCTTTAAAATAAGGATTCATGTGTCACTATTGTCAGTAAATCGACTTTGCAGACAACCGATTTTTTTTCTTTAAAAGTTTAAAAAGGAAGCTTCTCTTAAAAATAAACACGCAGTAAGTCTTTTAAATAAAACTTTATTTACGTTATAGATACAGATGTTTTAATATTATAATACAGAACAAAAACCGTTTTTTTTTGTAACAGTCGCACACGACTATCCTTCTACGTTTAAAGTACAAAACATCAGAAATTTAATGTCACTTCATAATACAGTGAGGATATTAAGAGACCTCCCCTTTTTTGAATGGGACAAGATATTAAGGACGGGAAAATTTGGGTAAAGGGTGTTATTTAAACTACTTTTTGACGTAAAACTCATAGTTGCAACAATTAAGTTGGCGGATGGGTGCCATCTTAGAAAAAAAATTAAATGGAAGGAGGTGTCTTATGGCACATCATTTTAAAGCTCTTGACGAGTACTTTACAACCCTAGAATATAAAGTCAATATCTTTACCCACTACATAATGGCGGTACCTTATAAATTACCTAAATGCCTGATTTGGATGGCGATATTTCCGAAAATAATAAAGTTAGACGTACATAATGTTGTATTTTCTTAAAGCTCTTTTAAAGTTCTTTATAATGGTGATATAATATACAGGGTGCTTTTATCAAAAAATATCCACTTTTTGTCCTACCTTGTATATTATTATCAGTATCGCCATTAAAAACATCTTTTAAAGAGCTTTGAAAAATACCACATTTAGTATATCTAACTCTATTAGTTTATATATGGCCATTTAAATCAGGTATTTAGGTAATGTTTAAAGTACCGCCATTTTGTAATAGGTGAAGGTATTAACTTTATATTTTAGGGTTGTAAAGTACTCGTCAGGATTTTAAAAATGATGTGCCATAAGAGCCTCCTTTTGCTAAAGCAATTTTTTGCTTAAGATGGCGTCCATTCGCCATCTTGATTGTTGCAACCATCATTGTTGTTTGTCAAAAAGTAGTTTATGTTCTTCCATTAGCCACACAAATTTTTGTAAAGAAGAAATTGAGGGTACAAAAGTTAGAAAGGGGGAGGACTATTTATGTCCTCACTGTATATAAAAATTAACAATTAAAAAAAATAAAATTAAAAACAAAGAACTGCTATACATATTAACCGACTCAAGAAATCTTACGATTTCAAACTAGGTACTAGTTAGCACTAAGGTGCTAATAGATAATATATACAAGCCAGACAAAGAATCTTGTTTTCCTTTTATATGTAAAGTTTATTAACAATATGCTGGGTGTAAGACTAAGAGGTTCTTGCATTTGTTAGGATAAAGCCAGTTTATTTAGTTTTCTTCCTTTTTTACGATTTCTGTAATTTCACCTCTGTTTGCGTTTGCTTTTATTAAGCTTTGTGTGTGGGATTTAATTTAGTAAGTGGTCGGTTTAAGATTTTATTTATTATTGTTTTTAGCTAATAATATTTAATTAATTTCCTGATATAATTTTTATTATTGGTATATAGTTTTTAAATACTTTAAAATTATCATTGTTATTACCACTAAATGCTAAAGCGGGTGGAAATGGTCATTACTTAGACTTTTTAACACAATTTTTTTTTTATCAATTATTGTTAAAAACATGCTTAATTTGGGAAAAAAATTAAATCTCGATTATTTATTTTTTTGTTTTTAAGCCTATAAATTCTAAGTAAAAAAATAATTTTTCCAACAGTTTATGTTCATTTTATTATATCTGAATATTTTTATTTATTTTTTTTTATATACAGAGTGCGTTTTTTAAAACTTGCAATGGCTTTATTTTCTAAACCACGGCAAATATGTATATAAAAATAAAAATACCGTTTCTAGAATACCCTGGGGAATATTACCTATTTTTCAAAACCCCTTTATCAAGCTTATGAAAAATGCTTTTCCTTGGTTATAAAAAAGTTGAGGTATAATCAAATACCAGACTTAAATTTTAAAAAATATTCATACTTTATTATTACTTGTAAAGCGTACGAGAAAGTGTCGAATTAAATTAAAATATAATTAATTAAACATTAATAATAAATTAAAATAATTCTCCCTGTAGAGCTAACCTGCACCCGTATGAAGTTCTGGTTAGTTCTGGTATGGTTTTTTGTCGAGCAAAAAGTAATAGAAACTGGTCTTTGTTGTTGAGCGCTTGTGCAAAAGAACTAACCAGAACTTCTTATGGAGGCGGGATAGCTCTACAGGGAGTATTATTTTAATTTATTAATAACTTTCAATTAATTTAATATTAATTTAATTAAATATTGTTTGGTACTCTTTATAAATCATAAAGAATGATTTTTCTAAAATTTTACGGTTAGTATTTGATTTTACCTAAACTTTTTATGACCAACGAAAAGCATTTTTTGTAAGCTTTCTAGAGAGGTGCCACAAAAAGGGTGTTGCCATTTAAGATTCTAAGGTGACTGGTGGTGCAGCTTAAGGGGTTAATAGAGGTGTTTCTAAAAATACGTCATTTATATTTCCCCGGGTATTATAGAAACGGCATTTTTTATTTTTTGATATTTGCTTGGTTTAGAAAATATAGCAATTGTTATTTTTTAATTTAAAACGCACCTCGTATAATCTAATGTGTGTGCATTCGTTTCTAAATTATAAAACAGGCGAGTTTAACTAAAAATACTCTTTTATAATAACTTAAATCTAGGGACCGGATAATGTGTAACATAAAAAGCTTAAAAATGAATGAAAAATTAATGAAATTAGCATAAAAAGTGGCAGAATATGCAACATTAGATGATAGATGTAAGATTTTTTATTTATTTTTTCAAATAAAATTAATTATTACCGTCAAAAGTTAAAGAGCAAAAAAGTGGCAAAAAGTGTTCAGGTAACAAACTATAGGTTACTTATTTTTTACTTCATTTTTTTTTGTTTCGGGGGCCACCCTCCGCGCTTGAAAACTATTAAAAATAAATGGATAATATGCATTTTAACCATATTTTACTAAAAATACTCTATTATCCCCAAAATGGCTAAAATATGCAAATGCATATAATTCGGTCTTTACTTATACCTAATAAAAAATCCTTAATTAAATATTACTATTAAATTCGGCACTTTACTTTTTATCTAAATTATTATTTATATTTAATCTGACTTTCTCTGATAAACAAATGGTTTTTAATTTGGGAATTACAATTAATTTATTGATAATTTCTTACAATTAATTTATTATTTTTTGATATTGCAAATGTTTACAACAGCTTTAAATTTTACGTCCATTAATTTAATTGAGATTTGGTTATAAAATCATAATTATAAATTTGTTTTTGTAATTATACCATAAAGCGAGGTTTATTGCTAGATATTTAATTTAAAATTTCATAAATTAAACAGTTTTTACCGGAAAAACAAAATACATTAAAATATCCTACTTATAAGAACAACTTACAGAGCTTCAGGAAATATGCAATTATGTTTTTATGGATTTTTAACACTACGACATTTTTAATGAACTATAATAAACTTTATTTTTATTTGATTTATTTGGTAAATTTACAACAGTTAAAATACTTAAAATAAAGAGTTTTGACACCAGGAGAAACTTTAAAAACAACATACTTTTCCTGCTTGCAATTTAAGGATATGCTATAACCTGTTTTGACATACTTTTTCTGCTTGCAATTAAAAGATAGGCTATAACCTGTTTTTAACCGACTTTAAAAAGAAAGAGGTTATCAATCCGCCATTTATGGTTTTTGTGTCTATGTAATGCGATTACTCTGGCGTTTGTGGATCGATTTTATTTTTTTTTATTTGAAAGGTTGCACTGTCGCGGGGTCTCATTAATAAAGCCATGATCGCAAGAGAGAAAGGTACTAGACCTATTTTTTTCTCTCTGCCGTACGTTGTTCGTGCGACAAAGCTGTACTAGCGCCACCTATTGGTGTAACGTTAAACAAATAATATAATAATATAAGGGACAGTTTACAAATTGCTAATATATCCTTTAATAAAATTTACTCTTTTTACAGAACTAAAGAGAGACTACAGTGAAAAGCACAGAAACCTGTAATTTAATTGATTGACACTGGGGGGTCATGGTTAGTTAAATATTTTTTTATTCATTTTACTAAGTAATTTAAAAAAACCTACCATGACCTTCCCCAATGTAACAGTTTTAAATGACCGTCTGTAACATTTTAAACCAGTCAAATAACAGGTCATTGTGCTTTTTAATTTAGTGTTTAAAAAAGGTACTGGTAGTGTTTTTAGTGTATGTTTATCGATTTATTAGTAATAATAATAAATAGGAAAACAAAAAATAAACTACAAAGCGAAAAATAAACACTCTAAAAAATTACCGATTTTAAAAAATAAATTAAACTCACTAAAATGTTAAAAATAATAAATTATTAAAAAAATAAGTCAGGTAATCACATATGTGCTAAAGTAACTAAATACTCGACTTCATTTTTTATTTTTTTTTAATTATTTTTATTTTTACTAAGTTTTGTTATTTTTTTAAGTCGGTTAATTTTTTATAAGTGTTTATTAAAGTTTTTGTTATAATTATTATTCTCACAGCTACACCATCAGGTAAACTTTTTTCGTTTTCGACCTGATCATAGATCAGTATTTTTATTTAGTATAAATTAAATTAGAATAATTTATATACACCTTATAGGAAAACTTAATTGCCCTAACACATTGGGTTCTTTGTGTACGCCAGACCGACTAATTTTATTAAGGCAATGGTTCCGATATAAAAATTAAATGGTCCTCAACATTTTTATATTTTTTTATATTTTATTACCCTTTCTATTTTAATTTAAATATTTGATAGGTCTTTTCAATTAGTGGAATAGTCATTTTAGTTTTATTGAATTGTTTTCAATTTATAAATTTGTTAAGGACTTACAATATATATTTTTTTAAATCATAAAAGTCTTTGTACATTTAGGTATTTTTTCTAAAAATGAGGTGCAAATATACTAAATGGAAACTGCCAAATATCTCAAAAACTGATAGTTAAAAAAGTTTTATTAAAAAAGTTGCATAAAATTAGATAGGGTACATTATGGTTGGTGTGTTAGATAAGTGCACTTTAGACTTAACCTTAAAATTGGTATTTGTAAATGTTTCAGCACCATATCGACATTTCTAATTATAAACATGCATTTGTGACAGAAATGAAAAGGTAATAAAATTCTGCATATAAAGCATCACTAAGTTAGTAGGGATTAAAAGTCATTAAGATCTAAATAAAAGTAAACAAAATAACAAAAAAGGTGTAAAAAACCAAATTTTATGGTAATCTAAAGTTGACCTTGAAAGTGCCCTTGATTGCTAGGTTAAATTTACTTGTTTAAATGTCTATTTGAATTCCAAATGAAACCTTGTTGACTTTGGAACCCTAACTTATTAGTAGTGTTACATGCAAAAATTTTCGTCTTTCCATTTCTACGGTAAAAATTGCGGTTTCAATTTAAAAAGTTAATTTTTCCTTAAAATATTCCACATTATAGTTATCATAAGAGACCTTGTTAGATTTTGTACAACTTTTTTTATTTAAAGCTTTTTTCATGGCCCATATAATTTTCAAAACATGAAGCTGTTTCTATAATTTTTGGACTGTCTGTATATAAATATAAAATATAAAAAGTATATTTAAAAGAAAATGGTTTACTTATATAAAAATCGGTGTTTCTTGAATAACTTGGTATAATGATTTTTTTTAAATATGATAAATATTAGCTAGAACTCTATAAAATGTTGTCTTACCCTAACACAACAGTATTATTTTGACATCTTATAGAATCAAGGATTAAAGATGGTATTTTTGGATAGCCTGGCCCTAAGCTAAAAGATTTTTTTTCAATGTCAATAAATTGAAGCGTTTGGGGCCAAAAACAAGTTTTTGTTTTTGAACACATTTAAAACATTAGGTTATTTTGTTTCAATTGTCAATAAAAATCTTTTTTAAGTTTTTTTTATTGTCGTAAATTATAAAATTATGTTGCAGCATTGTAAAGGTTTTCATTATCTGCGTTAATTAGAGTTAGGGAATGCATAAGATTAGAGACAGCTCATCTCGAACCAACATAAAAAATTCTTCAATAAAACCGTATTAACACAAAAAGTAACTCTACCGAAATTGCTTTAACTTAAAAATAATAAGTACCGTTTTTACCTTGGGGTTCAAGCTATTTAAAAATAAATTTTTTATTAAATCAGCGGGGCTAGTCCAGCCCTTGCAATTTAAAAATTACAAATATTTTAAAAGGACCATATCTTATTAGCTTAAGTGGTTATAATATGTATTTTACTTATTCATAAAATGATTTTAATACGCCAAGTATTGAAGTGAGTAAAAGTTATTCAAGAAAACCCTATTTTCAGCGGCGTCCTTTAGGGGCAGATATACCTGTAAAGAGGGGTCTAAGACAGAAAAATATAAGTTATTTTTTATAAAAGTTTTATTTTGTCTAAAATATAAAATGCAATCATCAGATATTAATTTTTTGCTGTGGTATACGAGGTATGTCAAAACATGAATTTAGCTCAAGAGAAAACTACCTTAATGTTTAATAATTTCAAACATTTTTATAAAGAAAAAAGATTTAGGATTAAAAATAGCTTAAAAATATGCAAATTCCTTTATCTAAAAGTAAAAACTGTTTTGACAGTTCTTATGCTTTCTTTACATATTACTTTTTAAATTAAGTATATACTATTATACAAACTTACGTTCTCATCGTGCTGCTGCTATTCAGTACCTTCAATTTTCTATAAAAGTCTAAGATCTGGCATTAAGAAAATATACCCTCATCTGTTAATTAAATGAAATAATATTTTCTAGGTAGATTTTAATGTAGTGAATTCAAGTGAACAAGATCTGCCAGCATAGGCCTGCTACAAATAATAATAATTAATTAATTAATAATTAATTTATTTATAATTGTTACCTTTACATGTTAATTGAATAAATCAATGATCAGCGGTGAAATAGCCTACTTGCTTAGGTAGCAGCATTTAGCAGTCCATACCTTGTCGACACTCTAGGTTCGTATCCCGCACTGGGTAACATTTTTTTCTATTTTATATTCCCTTGTCTATTAGCAAAATTATGTTTACCCTATTTAAATAAATAAAATCGGGCTGCTACCAACTAACCTATTTCACCAGTGATCATTGGTTTATGCAATTAACATGTAAAGGTAACAATTATAAATAAATTTCCTAATAATTAATTAATTATTATTAATTCTAGCAGACCTATGCTGGCAGATGTTGTTTACTTGCATTCACTGCATTAAAATCTGCCTAGAAAATATTATTTCATTTAATTAACAGATGAGGGTATATTTTCTTAATGCTGGATCTTAGACTATAAGTAAATACTCGCACTTGTAAGCAAATACTCATACGTTTGAAGCATATCCTTCTTTATTTCTACATTATAATCAATACCTTTTCTTATAGGTAAAAGCATTTGCTTTTTTTCGTCATATGGCCCAATATATGATAACTTTATTTTGGGTTTTAGACCATGCAAAACTTTTTATAAGGAGCAACTTTTTTCGTAATATTAATAATAAATAAAGTATTCTATATGTCGTGAACTTAAGTGGACACGCTGTATATAAAATACCCTGTATAGTATAACATATGTTCTTTGCAATAATATAAATTCTTGTTTATATTTGATTACAGGTAAACCATGCAATAATCATAATTATTACTACGTTTGTCAATATAAAAGCGGTAACAATTTATTACAAAGATAATTAAATTTCGCTCGTATTTTATAGTCCACACTTATAACTTGTCCAATAATTCATATTGTAAGATCACCACCTTGTGGCATACATGGTCTTTTATTACATTTCATTAAACCTGACTCGCACAATGCTTTTAGTTACATTGTATTTCAACTTCGATGAATTTCTTACTTTATAGTTTTCTAATAGGCTCCTATAAACAAATCAGGATTGCGTCTACATACAGCGTGTTTTAAAACAAATTAAACAGTTAAAAAATACACTAGTGGAAAAAATTAAAGGATACAGAAAAACTCCAAACTTCTTAACATTTTTCAAGTTGCTGTATTTCGCTTAAAAATTATCGTACTAAAATTTTTAAAAAGCATTTAAAAGCTTAAAGTTTTTTTTTTTTTTTTGATCTTATAGTGAAATTTTTTAAAGCAACGTCGCACAGCGCATTCTAATAAATTCCAATCTTCTTTTTAGTTTTTAGTTTTTTTTTAACTAAAAACATGAAAACATTTTTCCAATTTAATCCCTAAATGGATCGGATAACTTGTTTATTCAGCTTTAATTTTTTTAAGTTCGATACGATCACTTTTTGCTGAGATATTGAACTTTAAACGAAAACAGGACCTTTTTGTCTTTAACCATCAGTCTCTTAGCAGAAGCTGATTAAACAAGAAAATTAGGGACGGTTTTAAAATCTAATAAATAAACACTTCACAAAAATTGGTTATGGTTTTAATTTTTAACATTAATTTGAAAAATCAAGAAAAAGGGCTTTTTGTGGTTTTTGCCGAATAAACAAGTTATCCGGTTCATATAAAGGTTAAGTTGGAAAAATGTATTCCAAGTTTATAGACCACAAAAAAGAACCGAAAAGAAATCATTTAGGTATTCATTATGATTTCGCACTATTGCGCAGTACACCTACCTTGAAAAATATTTTCACTGTAAAATCTTAAAACTAAAAACTTCAAGCTTTTAAATGCTATTTTTAAAATTTAGGTATGATCATTTTTAAACGAAATACAGATACTTGAAACAAGTCAAGAAATTTGGAGTTTTCTTGTATACTTTAATTTTTTTCACTAGTGTATATTTTAAAGGCACAGTGTATACTGTAAAGGCTGATAAAAAAATTGTAAATTAAACCAGTTTAATTGTTTCATAGCTAACTGAGAAAACACGCAAGTTTATGACCAATACTAAATTATTTTTAATTTGAAGTAAACCTTGCTATTACATCGTTAAAAAACGTACATAAAGGTCTTTTTAAACATGTTATAGCCAACTATGCTTTCCGTTTAATAAGTGCAATGTGTACCCTAAAAACGGACTACTACATCTACAACTCTTTTATTCAGACTTCTAATTACTGATCTGCAAAGACAAAAAAACATTTTTTTTTAAATATTGGTTTTTAGAAATATTTAGTAAACTGTGATTTTTTGAAATAAACAAAAAGTGATTTAAACTGAGCAGTGAAAACTATGTGAAATTATATAAGAATATTACTTTAATAAATGAACATTTTATGCATTTTTAATACTTTTTATAACTTGTGGAAGAGGTCTGCCCTATTTTTCTTTTCAACTTTAACTGCAAACATATTACATACTATAGGTAGTTGCCATTTTAAACATTTCTACCTTCTAAATATTAAAATTAATCTCATATTTCCGACCTGAACATCCATCCTAAAAAAATAATAATAAAAAGACGAACTCGTCAGTATAATTTATAAAATAATAATTAAAAAGATTATTCATACGTCCAAGATAAACCCTAATTAATCAAAACTCCTTTGGAAATAATCTAAAACTAGCCGCTTTTTATAAACGCTACCTTAATTATAGTGCCAAAAGATTTTATAAATTATCCCAAATAAATAATCGAAGAGATGATTCCTTTACTAAATGTATCAAATATAAACAGAAAGATTTTATTATGCATAGCTTTTTCAGTGGTGTAGGAAACACATCAGTGGAATATTTAGTTACAGATTCTATAAGTTAAAAAAACTTCTTTGTATACCAATACTTTGGCCACTATAAATTAATAATGAATACCTAGTAAGTAACTCCAGGTTACTGTAGTTTTAAACCATTTATTATATTAAAATACATTTTTGGTCCAGTGTTTTTCTCCATTTATAGTGAACAGAGTATAAATAATTAGGGTAATTTCAGAAGGGTGCTATGTCAGCAACAAGGATTTGTTCGGTACAGGGTGTGTTATTTTCAATGATTTTACCGATAAAACCGTAAGAAATAATAAAATTCTAATATAGGACTTCTTTATATCTTTTTAGAGAAAGCAACAGTAGTAAAACAGATCATGGCAATTCATCTTGGAGCTACAGGTGTGTTTTTAGATTTTGCCTATTTTTACAACTTTCCTAAACTCGTTTGCTTTTAAAGTTATAAAAAAATCTTACTTTATATTTTAAACTTAGTTTAATTACTTAAGCTTTAAAAATATATACAGGGTTAGTAGAAAACCGGAACGGTGGATTATCTTAGCAACCGTCAAATATAAAGGAACCAAATTTTGTGCCAAGGGGTTCAATGTTCATGTTCAATAGAACATAAGGAAATAAAAAATTGTATTTGCAAGGTTGTCAAGTTTATAGTTTTCCCTGTAGGTTAGGTAATTTTAAAATATTAAATGAAATATCCCATTTTTTATTATTGTAATCAATTGCTTGTGTCAACTTTATTATGACCTGATATTATTGGCTCTTTACTCTTGTCAATTTCGTCATGCTCTTTTTCGAAATTAATACAAAAATGGCTAGATACGGTAAATTATCTTTAAAACGATCCAACCAATATTTGTCAAAATTAGTAAAGGGTTAAAACTAGATCTTTTAAATTTATACATATCATTTTGGTGACGTTTTCAAGATTCTTAAAAAAGTGTACGAAACGAAATAGAAAAATTTAATTATGAAACATCGAAAATGCAATTCCTAAACTTAAAATGTCCAGTTACTCCCCTGTACTAATTTTGACAAATTTTGGTTGGATCGTTTTTGAGATAATTGACCATACCTGGTCGTTTTTGTATTCAAGCTTGATGCCATATCTTCGACATTGACTAGAGTAAAAAAACCATGATATCAGGTCAAAATAAAGTTGATACGAGTAATTGATTACAATAATACAAAATAGGGTATTTCATTTAAAATTTTAAAATTTCTCAACCTAGAGAGAAAGCTATAAAATTTGACAAACTTGAAAAAAAATTTCTTTATGTTCGGTTATCCCTTCGCACAAAATTTGGTTCATTTATATTTGACGGTTGTCGAGATAATCCACTGTTCCGGTTTTTTACTTACCCTGTATATGTTTATTTTTTAATATTTGACAAATTAAAATATACTAATAAAAATAGCATAACAGTAATAGACGAGTTTAAAAAATATGCCTTAATTATAGAAAAGCACAATTACAAAAATAATAATATTTACAAAATTCTATTTTTTCCTATTTTTATACTTTTTGAAAGGGGACGACCGTTTTATTGCTCTTCACTTTTTTTTGTCGTGGATGTTAAATTTCTTTCTTCCATTCTTGCCCCCTCCCCTCCTCCCCAAAACCTATTTCTGCGTACGGGCCTGTCCATTTACATAGTTAAAGAGAAGCGGTTTATAACAATATAAAATCCTAATTTCTAGGAATTATTTTTTTAATTAAAAATCGACGTCAAGTCATATTTTTTCAGACAGACTTAATATAACCCCTTTATCTGGTACTAAATAGTAAATACAAGGCAATAAAACCTTTTACAAAACCTAACAAATTCTTACAATAGAATACGATTCTCCGTCCCTGGGGTAATCTCTAAATGATATATCTTTTATAGGATTTGCCTTTTGGAATCCTTGGGTTAATACCGGAGGTAGACAGATCCTCTGATAGATTGAAAGTGATTTATACACCACCAATAATAAAAGTTTGAATGGCATGAAATGGTTTATTGATATACGGATAAATCGAGGCGGCGGATAGCCAGTGGTGTTCACATTTTGTCAAGAAAAATTATTGGAATACCTTTTATTGCTTTTTTTATTTCCAGTCCTTCCAAGATAGACTAGTCTAAATAGGTTTATTTTTGGGGGTAATACCACAAGTGTGTTAAAAATTATCGATAGTTCTAAAAAACGTTTTTTAAAAACGCAAGAGTTTATCTTTTCCGCGTTGTTTAAAATATAAATTGCCCGAGTCTGAAGAAGGAGGCAATAAAACAACGAAAAAATAAAAGAGGGCAGTTTTTAAAGCGAAATAGGTTTTTTTTTAGATTTTTTGTGTGGTGTGTGGTATTTAGTGGAAATTTTAGGAATGACAAAAACGAAGTAAAAGAACCTATTTATAAAAATAAATCCTAATGTTTTTTGGAATAGATTTTTCAATTTGGTCGTTAATTTTTGTTCCTTAAAAAATCAGCTAGATGAGCTGATGTTCCAAAAATATATAGGTTTTTGTTATCGTAACATAACCAAAGGCAAGCATCCGATAAAAGAAGAAGGCGGATTGGTTTTAATATAATAAAGTGCTAAATAACTTAAATTACTAGACAAATATTATATATATTAATTAACAAAGCAAAGTTGACTAATTACTTATATTGCATGCATCTAAATTTCCCTTATTATCAAAATGACAGGTTAAGGACAGACATAAAAACAATAATATTGTAAAATAGGTTAATGCAATGGATAATAATAATAATATAAAAATATATTTTTAAAATAAAGGTCTCATGATAAATTGGTAATTAAAATTATAACCTGAATACAAACAATATAACTTCATGAATAATTTATAAGTGCTGGGGCTGATAGTGATAGAACTTTATTATTTTCCATAAACAGGTAAATTTCCAAGGATGTATTTTATTATAATTGTTTTACATATAACACGCTTGATAGTTCAAATTACAGTAATTATTGTTTTATTTGATAAGCTTTGCCGATTAAATATGGCTACTCACTATCATGCGGGCGGCAAATTACACTAGTACTAGTAATTTATATAAATTTATTTTTGCGATATTTCTGACACGCTATTATTTTCATTGTACATTATCAACATTTTATGCGACCTTATTTTATTTTAAATAATGTACGTATGAATATTAATACGTATTTTTTATTATTTAGGAATAGCTATTACAAAAACTATCCTAAGATAAAAACTTAAAATAATAACTAATTTTAGTCAAAAAGTTTGGTTTGATGGGTATTCTTTACATGGTTTATTCCAGACAGAATTACTCAGACCAACTGAGTTCATCATCTTCAATTAAGGCATTATTTAAAAGTAGTGAAGTAATGAAAAAATTATTATTATTTTTATCCATTAATCAAAAAAAGCGCATAATTTTATATGCTTTAGTTTATTACGTTCATTTTTATCTGTATCCTGTGTCAAATTATAAATTTACACTTACCTTAACGTATTTATTTTTATCGGAAATTTTGTAGTTTTTAAAGCAGTAGGTAATCAGAATCTTTTAGTGTACGACAAAAAATATTATTTTTTAAATAAAGCACTTAATTTATTATAATCACATTTAAAAGATCATTTAAAGAGCTTTAAAAACATACCTTAGATATTTATGTTTTTTTATTAGTTACGAAAATATACCCATCTAAATCTAACGAATAATGTTTAATATTTATTAGAAAGGCAATAAATTTACTTTAAACAAAACATTATTTGGCTTTTCTCCAGAATAAAATTAAAAGTTTATTTAACATTTTAAGAAAATTAAAACTTTTATACATTATGAAGAACTATTCTGCTCTTACACAATAAAATAAATTTATTATTACTTTAAAAGAAATAAAATAATGAAGTATTTAATATTAAGTTACTTACAATACAAAGGTTTCAATCTATAAACAAAGGTTGTATTGTAAGTAACTTAATATTAAATATTTTATTATTTTATTTCTTTTAAAGTAATAATAACTTTAATTTTATTGTGTAAGAGCAGAATAGTTCTTCATAATGTATAAAAGTTTTTATTTTCTTAAAATGGTAAATAAACTTTTAATTTTATTCTGGAGAAAAGCCAAATAATATTTTGTTTAAATTTAATCTCCCAGAAAACAAATAAAGCATAAAATAATTTTACTTTTTCCCTCGCTTTTCCCCAACTTCGTTAAATTTTTTAAAACATCAGTAAATACTGTTTTAATTGTTGGATTAATTCTGTAGTATCCGTATTTTTTTATTAGAATGCTATTATCTCTTAAGATATACAGGGTGCAAAAAAATATATTTTTTAAAGACATACCCTGTTTATTAAATGATCAATAAATAGAAATTTCAAAGAACATTGAAAAATATCACATTTAATTTATTTTATTTCTTCTTTATATTTCCAAAGGAAAAAGATAGTTATCTAAAGATAGATATATGCTTAGATACGTCAAATGTAGTATGTGTTCGATTAAAAAATTAAAAATACATAATTTTTGTCGTACTCTGAATATCTTTAAAACTGATAACTGATTCAGAAACTACAGAAGTAGTTTTTCAACAAACTAATGGTTATTCATATCTTCAATTCAAGTTAGATTTTAAACTACACCCGGTACAATTTAATGTTATAAGGAAATAAAATCCGAATTAAAGTAAATTAAGTTTTTAGCAAATTTCGTAGGGTTGTTTTCACACCATTTAATTTTATTGACACAATAATATTCAGATTTAAATTAAGATCTGTAATTAACAACCAAATTTTAAACAGAGAGATAATGTTTTCATCAATTTTTATAATCATTTAATTAAAATTATTTCACTTTCTTTATAATTATTTAAATCTTGACTTTAATGACAAAAATATATGGACCTCCAAATGTGATAACCCATCAGATATTATAAAAGAATCGTTTTTGCTCCTCGAACACAATTCTTAATCAAAATATTAAACCCGGGGGCCAATTTTTGATTTATACAACGTTAGGTGTGAAAAAATTGCCTTGCGAAAATTTACCTTGACTGCTCTGATCGTCACCTCATCTCTTTCTGATTCAATAAATTAGATAAGGATACGCTGATACATAATACCGCTTAAAGGGTTATTTCTTAACACCTAAATTAAACTATATTGAGGCTTGGGTTCAACTTATCGAATACCGTATCGGACTATACACGGGTTCGTGGTTTTAATTTGGAATATGTCAACGATACCGAAGATAGATGAATGGTGTGGGCCGTGCAATCGTTGTAAAAAGGGTGAATTAATTGTTTTTTAGAGGTGTGTTATAGGTACAGAGTGAAACAAACAAATTTGCCCTAATGGTACGAATCGACCGGTGCCAGACAGCTGTCCAGTAAATTTTAGAGTACTTTTTAATATTAATAAATAATCTTTTAATCAGACAAATAATAGAATCGTTAAAAACGTAAACTTTTTATCAAAATTGTACTCACCCATTTGACTACTCGGCAATTATCGTTTAAGTACAGCGATAATTGCGTAGTAGAAATCGAGAATCGGACTGTCATGTTTTTAATTGTTAAATTTTACAACCATATCCTAACAACAGCTTTGTTTATTTTATATGTCAGTTTAACATTTCATAAATTCTGTAAAAAATTTTTGTATAAAAATGTAATGTTTTGGCACTGAATCGGCAGAGTTGTTTATTATTATTCCTTCATTTGATAATTTCACTTTCTTTGAGTAATTTTCTCCCTAAATTATACTCGTGCACAAAATAGAAGAAAAAGAAGACCATTTTAAAGCCTTGAAAAATGATGCTGATATTTAAATCTATCTCTTTAGATGTAAATCATTCTTAGGAATAAAATCGTATTTTTTTCTTTCTGTTTAAACGGTTAGATTTTTGCGTTAAATAAAAAGCATCTTTTTAAAGGTTTGCATAGGGTTTGTTGAAAGGCTGAAAAATAAAGTAGATATAAGGTTTTCTTGAATAATTTAAATTATCGTTATTATTTGTTTTATTCGGAAAGGTAAAAATAATTTTTGGTAACTTGACTTTTTTCAACGACTTTTACAAAATGTATACCTACATACATTATTTAATGTGATTTAAAACAGGTAATATGTCTCATTACTTACAGCCATTACCCAAACTCATTACCCACATCCAGTACCCACGGCCGTTATAACGTGCATTCAATGTGCAGAAATAAGATAATTTGTATGTACAACCTCGTTTTCCAAATTTGACTTTTCCACCAAGGTCACTATTTTTTAGTCATATATGATTAAAAAATATGTAATAGGTATATTAAATCTACTAATAATAAAATTCATCACATATTCGATAAGAAATTCGTAGTAGGCTATAATGTCGCATACCGGTTAAGCTAAATAACATACTACATAGGCAATTTGAGGAAAAGAGACAATCTAACTAAATACCGTATGTAAACATGCGTGACTAATACTGCTTGTTTTGTTATTCTATTACCGGTCAATATACCAAAACTGCTTGCTTATGCAGTATGCCATGGCTGACAAATGATCTCTCACAACTCGGAAACTTTTTTGTTTGTATTGATAAAATCCACTAAAAAAGTAGTTTTAAAATATTTTCTTGTAATTTATTAATAGACGTAGAAAAAGTATAGTATGTAACTCGCAGGGAATAGTAGTTTCTCCCTCTAATGACTTACAGCACTCGACTGTGGCTCTTGCTTCAAAAAGTCATACTCTTTGGAAATTAGTAACATTCCGTGCTCGTCCAATAATATACTATTTTAAATACCTCAAGTTTGAGAACACCCTGTACACCCAGTTTATAAAAGATGGCAATGGTATTCCGATTAATGTTGTTTTGTTTTGATCGATTTATCATACACAGATATAAAGGTAGGTGTTTAATATTAATGAGAAGAATTATTAGTCTTGAATTCACATGTATTGGGATCGGGAAAGGTGTTGAAGACGATTAAGAATCGGTCAGGTTGTTATACCTCCCGAAGCTGGCTATCGCTATATACCTACAGGGTTAGTTCATTAGGTACAAATTTATTTGATTTAAGAACGAGATAGCGCATTAATTGGTTATATTGTTGTTGTTCTTTATTTTTTATTGTTTTTATATTTTAGAACATTATCTTATATGTTAATAGGTACTAAGAATGTTTTTTAGGATTTAAATCTAATGTTAAAACATAAAGTTACTCCTAAATAGTATTTTGGAAGTCTAACAGCAGTACACTGTCCGCTGGAATATAAAAGATCAAAACCGCTACAAAGCAAAAGTAAAATTATGAAATAGATTAAAAACTAAAATCAAAATAGATGTCTAGAAACAAGAACTACACAAAATTAAAAGAAGTAAAAATATGGCCTCGGTATCGAGAAAGTTTATCCGTCAGGATTTTCATTGTGAATTATGTGTTAGTTACCAACACTTTTCCATGCCTCAAGTCCTGCTTTTTAAGTATTTTTAAATTGACGATTCTATATGCCAAACCTATTAAATCAGTTTAATCCCTAATCTTTTGCTTCTCTGATAACATAAAACTAAAATAAAAAAATTATTATTTATAACGTAAGGTACAACAACAATAGAGACATTTTGCACCCCTTATTTTGCAATTCCGTTGTGGTTAACGTTATTCTGAGATTGCGCAGTAACGCAAACATGATCCGTTATCGTTATTAACCATACCGGACTCCTTTAATTACGGATGAATACCGAAGAGCTTATCGTTATCGTTATCGTTATTGTTAAACTGCGTGGTTGCCGGATTGTAGAAATTTTAATATCAATTATTTAAAAGGTTAAAACTTTAATGCCGTAATAATTAAAATATCATTTATACCTAGGCTCTAATTAGCGAAAAATCTATAGCAGTAATAAAAATCAAATAGTGTTAAGAAATTAAAACGGACATGCACTTTTACGGATATTCTAAATCAGTAATTAATTTAGATGTTTCAATCTGGCACACTTGCTTTTTATTCTACTACCAAACCTAACCTTACTTTTTGTGTTTTGCTTATACTGTATTGTTTGCATCTACTTTAAAAAACGAAATCAACAGAAGTGTTTGCATATATTTAAATATTAATTTATATCTTATGAAGAATAAAAGTAAATACTGATTTTTCGTTAACTTTTAAATGGGCGAACCACAGGCAAAAATAAGGTTATGTGTCGAAAGCGCAGACGCGAGATATATTTCTTAAAAGAGGCTGCAAAATCTCTGTCTAAAACTGCTGCCGTAATCGTTATGTTTAATAACGATAACCATAAGGAGGCCAAAAACGTCTGTTATTTTAAGAGGTGCAAAATGTCTCTATTATCCGCCTCAAATTCAGTAAATTCATTAGTAAAAATCGATGCAAAAATCATAAATTTCAAAACCCATTAAAGTTATTGAATAAAGGTAAATGATCAAAATAAACCGAAACTATATTTGGTACTTAATGGTAAATATCTAGTTTTGGGATATTAATGAAAGGTGCAGAATCCGTTTTCTTAAATTCATCACTTTTTCTTTGTATCTTAAAGAAACTGATTTACCATCATTTTCAACGGATTTTTTGATTTGATTTACAAACATATTTAGAAACAGTTTTAAAATCTTTTATAGAAATAAACAAGGGTTTTTGCGTTACAACTATATTAAATTGGTTTAATTCCTAATATTTTGCTTCTGAATCATTAAAGCTATAAAAGGTCGTGTGACATTTCTAACTAAAACCAAAGTCAAACAACGCATTATCCATAAACTTAACGTACAATATTGCAATTCGCCTACATTCAGTCTATTCATACGTAAAAATAGATGTAAAAGTAAAAAAAATCAAAAACATATAAAAATTAAATAGATATGTCCAAAAATCCACTAAACAAAATTAATTAAAAGTTCCTTTTGTAAACTTTGTGGTAAATATCCAGTTTCAGGATATTGATGAAATGCGAAGATCTGTTTTGTAAGTTTTATGATCAGTTCTATGTATCTTAGAAGAATTTTTACAAAATTTATGGGGATAAACAGGAATTTCTTTTCTTTAATACAACGTTATTAAATTGGTTTATTCCCCATTCATTCACTTTTCGTATAACAGCAAGGTCGTGTGACATCTTTAACCAAAATCAAAATTAAACAATGATTTATTCATAAACGTAACATCTAACAATACAATCCGCCCTACATTTAGTCCATCTATACGTAAAAATCGGTATAAAAATATTTAAAAATTATTTAAAACTATTTGAAAATTAAAAAGTTATTTACAAATGTTCTTTATTGAGAAGTGGTAAATTATAGATTCAGGATATTAAAGAAACGTAAAAAAATTGTTATCCAATTCAATTATTCTTTCTTTGTATCTAGCCTAACTAGATTAACGTAATTTTCAACGGATTTCCTGATTTCATTTACAACAGTTTCAAGATTTTTACGGGGATAAACAGGAATTTCTTAAATACAATGCTATTAAATTGGTTTAATCCCCATTCTTTTGCTTCTTCTATAACATAATCATTAAAAATATAAAAGGTCGTGTGACATTTCTAACTAAAACCAAAATCAAACAATGAATTATTCATAAACGTAACGTACAGCGATGCAATCCGCCCCACATTCAATCCATTCATACGTAAAAATAGGTGTAAAAATATAAAATACCTAAAAACCATATGAAAATTAAACCGTTATTCACAAAAGTTATTTATTAAGAAGTAATTAGAACTAATTTTTGCAACTTTATGGCAAGTTATAGATTCAGAATATTGATAAAACATAAAAAAAATGTGATCTAATTTCAATTATTCTTTCGTTGTATCTAGCATAACTGGTTTAACGTAATTTTCAACGGATTTCCTGATTTTATTTACAACAGTTTTAAAATCTTTATGGTGATAAACGGGAATTTATTGAATACAATGTTATTAAATTTGTTTAATACCCATTCTTTTGCTTCTTCTATAACATAATCATTAAAAATATAAAAGGTCGTGTGACATTTCTAATTAAAACCAAAATCAAACAATGAATTATTCATAAACGTAACGTACAGCGATGCAATCCGCCCCACATTCAGTCCATTCATACGTAAAAGTAGGTGTTAAATATGAAACAACTAAAAACCATATGAAAATTAAACAGTTATCCATAAAAGTTATTTATTAAGAAGCCATTAGAACTGATTTTTGCAACTTTATGGCAATTATAGATTCAGAATATTATTGAAACAAAATTTTTTCTATCTAATTTCAATTATTCTTTCGTTGTATCTAGCATAACAGGTTTAACGTAATTTTCAACGGATTTCCTGATTTTATTTACAACAGTTTCAAAAATTTTTATGGGGGTAACAGAAATTTATTTAATACAATGTTATTAAATTGGTTTAATCCCCATTCTTTCGCTTCTTCTATAACATACTCATTAAAAATATAAAAGGTTGTGTGACATTTCTAACTAAAACCAAAATCAAACAATGAATTATTCATAAACGTAACGTACAGCGATGCAGTCCGCCCCACATTCAGTCCATTCATACGTAAAAATCGATGTAAAACATTCAAGTTTGATGGGTACCCAACCGCAGAATCATACGAGGCGTTCATGTATTATAATCTAACTAATTACCGAAGGTTTACCGTATTGTGAAACCATTTTATGCTGTTATTGTACTCATACAATGCCTGAATCATCCCATTGAGCGATATAAAAGGGGACGTTACAATAGATATAGTGAATATGCTCGCACTTCTTGAGGGTCACATACATAAGGTTAGGTTTTCTATTGTTGAAAGTCAAGTGACTTGATCCTCATGTCTAAAATGTTTATATTTTGTTATGATGGTTATCTTCTTTTATGTATCGGACGGATATTTATTTCAGGCCGCGTCGCCGCTTATCTTAGATGTCATCGCCGCATATATTTCAATAAAATTAGTGTTAATTTAAAGACTTAATTGCGTGTTTTGAGAATGAGAAAAGTAATTTGGCAATTGATTTTTTCAGATAATTGATTTAGATCTGGTTTATTATTTGCGGATTAATTTGACTTTGGCATGATTAGAATTATCAGCCTAAAATATTTAGGGTTTTTGCTCATATTGTTTTTAAAGAGCGTTATTTTTTAAAAAAATTATTCGATACAAAAAATAGTTTTGGATAATATGGCTTCAATCCAAAAATTTACTTTTGTAGGAGACAATGTTTTTTATACTCGTTTCTCCTACATTCAAGTTTTTTAAAACTGTAACTGTACTTAAGAGATAAATATACCAATTTGTTTACTGGGTAATTCTTAAGTATCCTTGATGATATCTTAATTTGGGTTAAGATTTTTTTAACTTTTAAGCTCTACTAGATTCAAAAAAGGTGAGGTTTTAAAAAAAATACCAAGCATATTTGTTACCATTGAAAATATATTTTAAAAGATACCAGAATTATACGTATTATTTTAAGTCCTTAAATGTGATCATGAGCTATATTAATTAAAGGGGGTTGGGGGTTTAACCCCTCCCCTAGCATGAGTGAGAATGTATATTCGTGGTAAAAATCTCCATTTAGTTGATATCTAATGCATATCGTCTGTCTAAAAATAGAAGAAATAGTGTCCATTTTCTCTACGACATCGACACTAAAATTCTGCTTATAGCTTATTACTGTAGATATAATAAAAATTTATTAGAATTTTCAGATTTGGATGGCCATATTTTCAAAACTGTAAGAGATAAATATGTCAAATGTGGTATATTCTTAAAGCTCCCTAAAATATATGTTTTCTACAAAAATAATACAGGAATTAAATGGTCACAGCAAAATTTTAAATTTGTGACCTGTGTTAAAAACGCATACATTAAATGAAAAAAAAATCGTCGCACCCTGTATAATTTCGGCTTACTGTCGTTTACCTATGGAAAGAAGCATTATTATAAGGTTATTTAGTAGCACAAAATCATTTGTACTGTGGCAGCAGTATAAAAGTTATAATTGAAATAAGTTTTTGTACACCAACTTTAAAGGTCTATAATATCTCCCTAACGAAGCGCGATAGAACTTTTTTTTTTATATTAACTCTATCACCCCTATCATTTTTGACCTCACCTTTCTGGACACCCTGTATTTTAGTTAACAATAAACTCTAATTAAAGTAACCATATACATGGTGTCATACTGGGAACTGCCGCGATGGATTCTCAAAAAGTAGGCTTCAAAAGATTTTAAAAATTTGGTAATATTATAAAGTCACTAGGGGACATAAAACGAATATATTTTGACAGCTTTACCACTTCCGTTTATACCGGAAAGTAATGTCAACAACAACAACGGCAGACTGTATTGATATTTTCACAATGAAGAAATACAGAGTGGTCCAAAATATTCGTTAAAAATTATTACGACAAAAACCTTAAAAGTCAATTTTTTTAAATGGAAACCCTCTTCTTTTTTACTTTTCACTTTATTCTATTAGGCATCAATATTAAGGATAAGTTTGTACAAGAATGTCTATTTTAAAGATTTATAGTTTTCGAAATATTAACGATTTATTAATAGTACCTATCCTAACAATGCTTTTAAGTAGGGCTTAGTTTGGCTTCTAGTTGGCCTTGACAACAAAATGCAGGGTCACAGCCAACAACCATGTACCCATTACTTAAATACATGGTTAGAATAGGTAAATATTAAATCGTTAATATTTCGAAAACTATAAAATTTTGGAATAAACATCTACACACTTGCCCTTATTTTTATTGCCTAATAGTATAAAATAGTAAGAGATAGGGGTTTCTGTTTAAAAAAGTAACTTAAGTTTTTGTCGTTATAATTTTTATCGATCATTTTTGACCACTCTGTATTTATTTATTGTGAAAATATTGATACAGGCTACTAAAGAAGTCCTTTCTTTACAAGTAACCCAACCCCAACTCATATTAAAGGCTTTTTTTAGAATAAATTGATTGTTTGATTGTTATGTAATGGATTGCAAACTTTCTTTTTGACATAAAATTTAAAATAAGTTAACGGTTGGACTTAGGTATAGAACATTATACATATATATGTTTAGAATTTTACGCAGAATCGAAAAATAACATAATTTTCCATTTAAAATAAGGAAGTTGACATTAACTTCCGGTATAACCGGAAGTGGTGGAGCTGTCAAAATATTTTAGTTGTATGTCCCCCACTGACTTTGTAATGTTACCAAGGTCTCAAACTTTTTAAAGCCTACTTTTTGAGAAATCGATCGCGGCAGTTCCCGGTGGGATACCCTGTATTAAAGTCAAAAAGTTAAATCACAGACGTAGATAAAGGGACCGGGGTCGGGGGTAAAGAGACTCTCTCCAGAACTACAGAAAAACAAAACTACACGATGTCTTCTATTTTATATTGTTAAATGTGAAATTATATTTAAATTTTCTGTTGTTAATTCTAATATTTTTTTCGGTCTACACTTAAATGATTCAAACCAATAAATACAAAAAACTTATCATGCCCAACACGTAAAATTGTATCACATAGATTAATTACCGTCGATTTAACAGACGAGAATAAACGCTGTCAGTGGATGATCCTTTGGGCCTTGATGAGCGTTAACAGCCACTTGATTGATGTCGTGGTCCGCCCCCGGCGTTAGGATCGAACCCCGGTCTGGCCGTATAACAAATATCGCTATTAATTACATCTTTTGTTGTACACAATTTAATGCATATACTTAATAGGGACTCGAACCAGGCACCTATAGGCTTGATAGCTGTGTGAACATTAAATTTTATTAATTATCGTTTCTTTGAATTATGTGTTATAGGTTATTACCTTTGTTTTTTTATTTTGTTTTTTGCTTTATAGAAGAAGTGGTAAAAACCAATAATTAAAAACATTTGATAAGTAATATTAAGGCTTAAATACATTAGGGTAATATAATAATTTAATTATCTTATTTATCTTTATTGTTAGAGTAGCTCTGGATATAACTTACTCGGTAAAGTAAGTTGCTAATAAATAAAATATAAATCGCCTGAACTTTAGGTACAACAAAATTTCCTAAAAATTTTGCCATGTATACATGATCTTCTTAGGACTTTAATTTTCAGCCAAAATTACTGGTGGAAACGCAATTAGCTATTTTGTCGTCGTTTACTTGCTACAAGGGTAATATTAAATTTCTTGCGTTTTTAATACTAATAACTCTTTTGCTTAAAGAGATTTTGTCTTCTGTAAAAATATTTTTATAACAACATTTTATGCAAATTGCAGATATATTTTTAATTTTTTTTACTAATATGACGGGAATTTATTTTTAAATTTTAATTAAAACATCTGTTAATTATTTCGGCTTTAAAAGGGTTTTTAAGTTCGTAGCACTTATTTGCGTTATTAAATTATTAATATAAATGGTTTTGTAACACTGCAGTCAATAAAGTACAAACGGTAAATTAAGGCTGTTTAAAATAAAACATTACTTTTTTCATGGCCTTCTTTTTACCCAATAACAATAATAAATGATATATTATACAATATCATAGAAACCTCTTGAAAAAAAGTGTTATACATTTTTTAAAAGGCAATTGTTTGGTCATTTCTATATTTAAATATTGTACAGGATATATACAGGGGTTCTTAAAGTTGACTTATTAACTTTAACAGCTTGTAGAAATAATAGAGAAAAGCCAATTTACCAATTTTTTTCTTAAAAAAATAATGCCGTTGTTTAAAAACAAGCGTGTTTAAAAACAAGCAACTATTTGTTTATTATTAATATAGATTACGCCTATAGAGTGTTTGTACCATTTCAGCTACGATTTTTCATTTAACCAGTGGTAAATATCTCGTACAGTAGTGCGTTTTGGTTGTTTATTTAATAAAAATAAAACACGTTTTTAAAAACAATAAAATAGTAAACACAATAATAATGTTATTACCCCATGAAAATTGGTAACAAAATTCAATCGTAGTAAGTAATTTATTTGTTAATATATTTTAGAAATAATGCCTATTAAACAACAGCTCGATTAGGAATAATGTCTATTAAATCATTTGTCATTTTTACCAATCAGCTTAGCTTCCTAAAGCTTCTGGTTATTGTAATTGTTGCTTAAGTAATAAATTTAAACACTTTGACAAATATGTAGGTAAGAATATACATATTTAATTGGCATATTATCTGTTATCTCCGATTTAATTTATGTAGATTAAACTGGATGAAATGTAATTGCGGAAAATCAAATTGAATTACTGATGTGCACTTATTAGTAGTACTTCCTAGTGCCTCAATATGCATATAATTGAACTTGCAGATGATTTCCTATCCGACCTAGCGATTTATTTTTACCAATTAAAACCAATATTTATTTTTTCTTTGTTTATTATTAAGAATAAAACACATTTGTTGTTGTACTTGGTTTTCTTTAAAGATTATTTTCGACCGCCATCCAAAAATAAACATTATAAATGTTTTTAAGTACACGCCAAATATTATTGTTATTCCTAAAAAAAATAAGGAAAAAACTCCAAAAACCCAAAAAATATAAAATAAGTAAATAAAAAATCGACGGTTTGGTAAAATGTGTAGGGATTTAATCCCGAGCATTTTTTCCAATCCTGGGATTTCGGGACTAGGCACAGACAATCTCAAGATCCCGGAATTTAAAGGTAAAGTATAAAAATGCGAAAATATTTAAAAATAAACTTTTACTTTTATACTTTCTTTAGGAATGTAAAAAATTCTGAACAAAAAAAAGTTTTCTTTTCCAAACAAAACAAAATTAAAATATAGAAAAAATCAACTGTATTCACACTTTCTTTTGATAAAAACCTTTCTACAGTCGTCTTTATAAGGTACTTTTAAAAACAAAAACAAAGCAGTATTTCTGCAACATCGGCATACCCTCACATAACCACTAATTGATCGCATTAAAACATTTGTAATTTGTTACAATACAACAAACTTAATAAATAATAAACCGTATAAATAATAAAAAGTCAAATATCCAAAATATATACTTTAAATAAACATATTTCAATGCAAAATTCTAGTAACTTGAGTTATGCGCCGTGTTGTTTTTACATGACTTATTTCTTCAAGTAAGACCACGTAAAACTGACTAAAATCAGCTGGGAAATAAAAATGGCTAACTTTTTATTTTTATTGGAGTTGACAACTTGATAAATTGACAGAAAAACTAAGTGCGTTTCGTTTTATTTTGAAAACATTACTTTTATTTATTAGGCCCAAAACCACCAGGATTTAATAAATTTAATCTCGAAAATTTCGGGACTGTGATCGTATCCTCTACCTAAAAGTTACCATTTAATACATAATACAAATATTATTTTTTATTATTTTTATTTAAATTTATCTTTCGACAGTCAAAATAATTAATTTCCCTATCTAAGCAAAAAGTTGTTAAGGTAACGCTTTAAGGTCTGGCCACACATAAACGCACCCAAATAGCCACCAATTTTCAGCATATAGATCTATGGTTCACCGAGCCTTTGCCATCCGACTAGAACAAGACAAATTAAACAAAGAACTAAATACCATCAGATCGATTGCCATAAATATCGGCTACAAAATTAAACACATTAATTACCTAATTAACCAAAAGCAGAAATTAAATACAATAGGTAAAATATATCCAAAAATAAAAGCATACAACTCAGACAAAAATACACAACCTTGACATATTTTGGACCTATATATCACAAAATAGCAAATATTTTAAATAAAAATAATATGAAAATAGCATTTAAACCATCGAAAAAATTATCCAACCACCTTTTTAACGTGAAAGACCAGAACAGTAAACATAAAAATCTGGAGTTTATAGGCCAGAATGTTTAGAGTGCAATAACTGCTACATAGGACAAACTGGCCGAAGCTTAGAAAAAAGATTTAAAGAACACTACGCATCATTTAGATTAGGCAAAAGAAACTCCAATTTTTCAAACCATTTTCTAGACTCTGGTCAATCTTTCCCTAACATAGATAGTCTAAAAATTTTACACTTAGAACAAAAAAGTAAAAAATTAGATATATTAGAGAACATAGAAATTTATAAACACAATTAAAATATTAATGTAAATCTTTTTAATCTGCAAACAGGCAAGGGCGGATCCAGGAGACAAGCCTGGCGGGGAAATTTTTGATAATAAAACTTAAATAAAATTTAGTTTAGTGAAGAATTGATTTTATATTAAAAGATAACAAACTACTTTTTGCAAAACGCTGACGCATCTACACCTACACATCTGTAAACAATTGACACAAATATATTGATCATTATTAGCAACTAAAAGTAATATTTTTATCAAACAAGAATCTATAAAATTTATCAAATAAATAACATTTAGAAAACTTTTTCTATATATTAAAATCAAGTTTTCTATCTTTTACTACTGCAGACTTAATAGTTATTTTTTCAGTATTAATAGTAATTTCTCTCTCTCTCTCTCTCTCTCTCTCTCTCTCTCATATATATATATATATATATATATATATATATATATATATATATATATATATATATATATATATATATATATATATATATATATATATATATATATATCTTTGCAGCTGACATTGTTTCCTGTGACATTGTACATCTTAACCATGTTTCTAACCTTTTTAAAGTAGAAAAACATCTTTTCGCTGAAGCTACGCTTACCAGAAGGGTGCAAATAATTTGTAGAATTATTTTAATTATGCGAAATATTATATCTATATCGTATGACATTTTTTCCAATTGTTGCTTTCAATGCAAATTACAAAAATCAAACTCGGACTTCAGTTTTATCGACAACAAGCAAGTCCATAATATTATCATCAGCAATAAAGTGTTTTATGAAATCTAATACTGCTACACAATTCTATGTTTAAATTTAAAATTCTAGTGAGGGGTAATTACCCCTTTACTCCCCTTTGGATCCGCCATTCCAAACAGGCATAAAAAATTCCCAATTATTTAATATTTTCGACTAACTGTAAAAGTTTATTATGGCAGTATACTTGTAACAATAGAGATAGGCCTTACAATTTTAAAGGATAAACCAGATGTTAAATTTAGGGTATAAGGTATAAGTTTATGCACTTTTTTATAATTCATTCACTCTTTAAAAAGTCGTTTGAAAATGACATAGTATGTCGAAACTGCAGTAACGCAAAAATCAAAATAAAATCTGTGACAAAATAACAAAGTAAATTTGTTGATCCTTACTATTAATTTGCGAACGGATGTTTGGTTAAATCTTAATAATTTTGCACAAGGAATCTGTGTAACAATATTTAGAGAATACCATGTATATCAGATTAACTAAATAAAAAGAAATATAGTCGTACCTCCTCTTAATAACAAACTTATTAGACATCATGAAATTGTGGCAGACAGTTATAGCATGCACAATTTATTATCTATGCACTAAACAATAATAAATGATACCTTCCAGTTATACTTACTCCATACCTATTATAACAATGGGATTGAGATTACTTATTATTGTTATAAATGATACTAATTAAATATCTTTCATATAGACGCTGTATCCAATAACCTAAAGGAATTTTATAAAAAATTTAAAATTGATTGCATTTCTCCGAGTTTCAAAAACGCCCGCCACGCCTTTCATAATGCTGCGGACATTTAATATATAAAGTTAATCGTTTATGTCCATAGGGTTATAATTTTAAAACATTAGATACTAAATGGGAAGTCGTAGGCAGAAATTTCTATTGTGTAATTAAAATGCCATATAAATGGTATTTTACAACATTTATGGATTTATTTAAGAAAATCAGTAATTACATCGAGTATGACGATTTCTACTTTTAATAAAAAATTTATGGTTTATTAAGTAGGTACTTCAAATAAAATTTAATTTTATTTAAAAAAAATGTTGTTTTTATTATCAAATGCACTTTGATATTACTTTTAGTTTTACCAGCAATTTCTTATTTTTTATTGATATTAAGAAAACTTAGTAAAGTTGTATTCTAAATAAATAAAATTATATGCTTATGACAAGCTTTTTGTACTTCCAATCTTAAAGTGAATGGGTATTGGGAATTTAAAATGGAACATCCTGTATGGTTTTTATTTTTGGATTTCCCACATTAGTTTATGTCCGAATCCACCATTTTTAAATTAAGCTTTTAATTAAATTTTAATTTTTTATCTACAATCTTATAACCATACCATTTAATTATTTAGGTACTTTACATACTTTAAAAAAACACAACTCGTGGCTTGGAAGCTTCAAGTATTTAAAATTGTTTACGTTTACAAGATAAAGGGACTTTCAACAAGAGAAATAGTTTTTTAAATAGAGACTTTTCACTTTCTCATCTACATTTTTTAATTTCTAGGTGTTTCTATATTTAGTATAGAGTGCAATTTTAATGATGCATCGTCTGACATCTCTCGATAAGTTGGAAGTAATAAAAAAATAATAACACAGTAGTAGCTCAGTTGTGGCTACTTAACCTTTATTTACTCGAGAATTGGGTCGTCATCATCCGTCCTCTGTGCAAGGTATACGCCGCACTATGGAAAAGTTTCAAAGAGTGAGTTTGGAAGTAAACTCACATTCACACGTTTTCACAGTGCTGCGTATAAACTGCGCAGAGTACCGAAGATTGCGACCCAATTCTCGAGTGAAAAAATGTTAAGTAGCCACACAACTGAGCTAAAATTTTGGTTGTATTTGGTTTAAATTACTTTCAACCGATCGAGAGAATCAGACCTGCATCATAAAACTGCACACTATACTAAATATATTAATACCAAGAAATTTAAAAATGTGGATTAGAAACCGATACATCTTTATTTGAAAAACTATAACTTTTATTGAAAGACCTTTTATTTAAAAAAACCTCAGTATTAGGTCTTGCCAAAAACAATACCATTTCATGTTTAAAAAAATAAAAAAGGTACTTCCAGGCCATTCAACAAATAAATATGGAAAGCTCCAGTGCAAAACGTAAGTTTGATTGATTTCAGCAGCTTTATCAAACGTAAAAACCTATTTTGTTTTGTTTAATAAAGATTTTATTTCATAGAGTTATAATATTTAAAACTTAGATACTAAATGGAAAGGCAGAAACTTCTGTTGTGTAATTAAAATGCCATATAAATGGTATTTTACAACATTTATGCATTTATTTAATTTAAGTAAATCAGTAATTACACACAATTTGACGATTTCTGTTTCTATTATTGTTTTTTAAAGTCTATAACTACTAATGATACAAGAATGGTAATTAAGATTTGTCCTTTGCAGGTGAATATAATTTATACATTTCAAAGACATCATAAAGCACTTATAGCTCATTTTTTGCATGCATTTAAATATCAACAAAACAATAAAAAACCTCAAAAAATTGAGGGAATTAGTATAATTTTATAGAATTATTAAAGTACTTTTAAACTATCCCAGTATCTATTTATAATAATATACAGGTTAAGTTAAATAACATAACATATAGGCAATGTGAGGAAAAAAGACAATCTAACTAAATCCCGGCATGTAAACATGCGGACTAATAGTGCTTGTTTTGTTATTCTATTGCTTGCCGATGAACCAAACAGCGTTGTTCATATTGTATAAAGAGGTAAAGTTTGTAACTTCGAAAGTACTGAACCTATCATAAAAATTATTTCACAATCAGAAAGCTACACTATTCAGTAGTGTTAAAGGCTATATTTTACTATAATTAAACAAAAAGTTCAGACATTAACGCCTAACGAAGTGGGCACGGGTCGGCTATCTTGGATAAACTATAACTAAAATTTTGATATTGACGGTACTATTCTCAATGGATTTTAATGCGTTTTTTTAATAGATAGGGTGATTTAAGAAAAAGGTTTAAATATACAATAATATTTTTAAAAAATAATTACAGAGTGTTCAAAAAATTGTTTACATTAGAAAGTCAATATTGACTTTACTACTCTCAATGGATTTTGACGCGGTTTTTTTAATGAATACAGTGATTCAAGAGGAAGTTTTTATTATTATGTCTAATAATATCCAAAAAGCAAATACAGAGTATTTAAAAAAATTGTTTACATTTAAAATTTGATATTGAGGTTACTATTCTCAACGGAGTTTAATGCGTTTTTTTAATAGATAGAGTGATTCAGAAGAAATATTTATGTGTATAATAATATAGAAAAAAATATATACAGAGTGTGTAGTAAACATGTAAAATTCGATATTACTCAACGGATTTTGATGCGGGTTTTTAATAAATAGATTGATTCAAAAGAAAGGTTTATATGTATAATAATTAAAAACAAAAAAACATACCTAGCATAATAGTTTACATTTATAATTTGATATTACTCAAGGAATTTTAATGCGTTTTTTATAGATAGAGTGATTCAAGAGAAAGGTTTAAATATACAATAATATTAAAAAAAAAACATTTACAGAGTGTTCAAAAAGTTGTTTACATTTAAAATTCGATAGTGACGTTACTATTCTCAACGTGGCGGTTTTTAAATAGATTAACTGATTCAAGGGAAATGTTTATCTGTATAATAATATCCAAAAAACAAAGTCGTGAAGGACATTGGGCCAATATTATTTTTGTATCATAATTGTAATAAATTAGTCTTTAAAATAAAATGAAAATATTTTGGCCCTATTAAACTGCTGGTTTTTAATTTAATTTTAAAATCCTTAAGTGTTTACTGGATTAACCATATAAACTAATTGATCCTTAAGAAGAGTTTGTTTTTACTTTTTATAAATATTATCGAATGTTCGGTCATAAGTCGATAACCGTTTCTAAAATATAACTTAACCTGAAAATGTAAATTAAACAATTACGATTTGTTTCCATAATATAATATATTAGTTTCAAAAATTCTCATGGTGGTAAGTAAACTAATTTGAATATTATAGTAGGGGAGCTCACGATGCTAAATGTGGATTTACTCGAGCGTCATAGAGACCTATTGAGTTGCAAAGCTTAGATGATAAAAAGTAAAAAATGTTAAATAATCTATAGCTTTTTATTGGTGGGGAAAGCGACTATAGATTTTTAAATATGTAGAAAATAATGGTATTATTTTGGCTTGTAAAAATCGTTCGGATCGTATCGGATTATATATTTTTTGTTTTTCTTAAATTATTTTCTTTATAATAAAAAACAAAACACGATCAAAAGTGTCAAAATGATGGGTATATTTTGTTTTTTATGATCGGCCCTGTATACAGGGCTCATAATATTTAGTAAAGGTACTTAACCGGGTACAAGGTATTCTCCGGTATGATAATCTGCCGCGCTGTAGTAAATCCCGAAATCCCCTCTTGGGCTCCCCTACAATTACCCGAAGTGAAGGCAACCATGTATTATATATTATACTAACAGAAATGGATACGGTACGAATTTTTGTTTAATGAGAATAAAACCATTTTTAAAATTTCACTTAATTTTTGTTTCCTTTGCCAAAATTTCACGATTAATTGTTAAAATTCCGTTTTTTTATTTATTTAATACTTTTTTATGCGTGGGAATCCTTATACAGAAATGTAAAAGTTTTAGGTTTATTTTTGTCAATTTATTTTCTGATTTTTGTAAGTGCACATTGATACCATAAATCTGAAATCAGCACCGAAGCTGTTATTTCTTGCTTATCTGGCGATTAATTTAAAAAATACTTATTTTTTTAACAAATAGTTTTTACCACAAAAATATTAAACATGAAAAGTACGAAATTAATCACATTTCTTTTGCTTTTATTTAATTTTAACAAATAGCGATGAAAGAATACAGTTCTGTTGTTTTATTACACAAAAGGTATGTTATTTACCTGCCGTATTGATATTTTGTTTGAACTCGTTGAAAGCAACCATTAACATGATCAGTCAGACATACCTTTTATAGACTCGTACTATAAATACCTGACCAATTAAAGAACAAATAATACGACTTGGTCTCATAAATGTTCAGTAATGAAAAATTGACTTTACTGATGTATGTACACTATACATGGTGAGTTCTTTCGATGTTTAGTACAGGGGTCCCAGAAACCCTTGCAGCTACATAGATGAGGAAAATTGTAGATTTTAAAGCATAGTTTAAATCACTTGTTTTTTTTTAATTACTTACTGAGTTAAAACGCCGCTTCCATATATGACGGTATGAATATTCGTGGTAGACGCGTCAAAAGAAAACCCCCAAACAGGGTTTTAAAAGTGTTCTTATCATGAAGTATCATGTCATAAGTCATGGCCCAGGGACTATAAATAAAGTGCAACTTTTTGTCGTAGCTTAAAAACAAAGTACTACATAAAATATCGTATTATGCCTTTTAACTAAGGATATAATTATCCACAACTTTTTCTTCACGCTTTTTTCTTTTCCAAATAAAACTAGGCTACCGGGAAACACAACTTTTTAAAGATATCTAGTAAGCCATTATTTCACAGAGGAAAAGGTGATTAAAAGCTTTAAAACTATAATTTTGTTCCATGTTTAGCCATACCTGTAGCTGCAATGGATTCTGAGATCTCTGTATTAAATATCGAAAAAAACCCACCTTGTATTAAACCAGTCCGTATGAACCATTTCATAAATTCGTTATTGTTGTAATCGAGATGCTGCCCCCTAAATAAAAAACGGACGCTTAAGGCAGGCCGTCCGAGTAACCTGTAAAGATAGATGATTCCGGCGGACAGATTAGTTAACCAGGGTTATTAATGACCGTGTTTAACCTCCACAACCCCACCTTACTACAATGGCTTGTGTTTTAACACCACATTAAAAGCGATTACCAGAGGCTGACGGGCCGATAATATAGGAAAACTGTATTCAGCGATATTAGTTGCTTCGATTATTTTCTAATTAAAGGCGGGTATGAAAGATTACGGGAAGATACCGGGTGCCCACAATTTCTAGAAAGCCTGTCAATTTTTTGGGAAGTATTATACACTGTATATGTAATACGTTCCAGGATTGGTGTTACAGGATGACAAATAGACCAAATTTTTTGAATTTATAAATGAAATTTTGGGAAAACTGTTCGCATGGTCCAAAACTAAAAAATACAAAATTTAACTTCCATTTTTATTATACAGGGCGAGTTAAAACTAAAAATATGAAAAATGACCAGGAGTTCACTACTTTAATTTAAAAATTTGTACAAAATTATACCTATAAGTAAATGTGTTCAGAGGACTGAATTTTATATGAAAATTAAAAGTTAAAGAATAAAAGTAAAAAAACAAAAATATTGTCAATCTTTTACATTACGCATTACATCTTGAATAATGGTAAAAAGAAGTAAGTAAGTAAAATCTAAGAGACAATTTAATAAGTAATTGACAAATAAAACTACTGTCTTTCACCCCTAAATGCTCTTTATTCTATGTCAGTCATTCAAAATTTCAGGGGGACATGTTTCGACCATAGAGATGGTCATCATCAGCCTAAACACAACCTCAATTAGTTAAAGCAACACTCTTAATTTTTGAATAACTTACCCAAAAAAGGAAGTGAAGAAGTCCTCAAAAGAGATTAGAAAAGTTTAACATTTGAAAATATAAAAGATGAAAAAATGGGGTTGCGTTAATGGAAAAAGCCTACATTTGGTGGTAGTTATTTAGAACAAGACAAAATTGTTTGGGCCCAAACAATCTAAAACAAAAAAAAATTTTGCTTTAATTTTTGTCCAAGAAACAATCTTGTATTTAGTCAAAATCCCCAAAGAAAACTCCCAATATTCATTTTTATATGTTAGGAAACAGGGGTTGGTACTTACGGTTACATTAAGCTTTGACTAAGTTAAAGTTAAATTAAAATTACATATTCCTAGACTTCTTAAAAACTAAATATTCCGTAAGGATTCTTGAGAAATTCTTTTCATTTCCTTCTCATTCTATATTTTTTTCAAAAAATTATCCCTGAAAAACTCAAACGGCACGTGCTAGTGGAGGATTTTCTAGAACTGAGATGGACTTTGACCACCAAATGACAGCTAATAGTGTAGACGGTGAAAGTTTCTGTCTAACGTGAATTTGTGACCACAACCACTTGAGGATGGTTGAATGCATTGCGCGTGAAAGCCTTTAAGATAAACAGTTTTGTCATTGAAAAAAAAAATAAAGGTATATATACTTTACTCTTGGCCATTTTTTATATTTTTGGTAATTACTCGCCCTGTATATTAGATACTAATCGAAATAAAATTTATAAAATTTTGTATCCATTAATTTTGGACCATGGGAGCAGTTTTCCTAAATAGAACATTAAAAAAATCCAAACTTTTTGGCCCACTTGTCCTCTTGTAACATCTATCCAGAAACACAGTGTATGATTTTAAAATTTTGGTGGAATGAGTGGTTGGTTAGGATGCAGCACCCGTATTATGTAACTCTATAGAGAAGAAATTTCCTTTCTATGCAATGTAAATCGTATGGCAATTTTACGAAATTTCTTCTCTATCGAGTTACATAATACGTGTGCAGGTTTCTTATGTTTTAACATTTACATATGTGGTACCTCTAGGTTAACGGAAAGTCAGGAAGTGAACTTAGTTTTGTTATTTAAAATGAAACACCAAGTATATTTTTAAATTCTATGCAAATACAGGACAACAAAAAATGACTTTTTAAAGTTAACTGCTATTTTTATCGATTTTTTAAAAAACAAGTGATACTAAGAGAGGCTAATGCTATTTTTAAGTATATTTACTTAACCTTCTATCATATCACCGTAAAGCGAAAGTGCACAAAAATTGACTTGCAGCAGTAAGAAATTTTTTTATTGAAATCACTGCCTTCGGCAGTAAATTTAGACTTATCACCTATTTCCCAATCTTTTTGTTTATTAATATTCTATCTTCTCACTGCACGTTACATCTGTCAAACCGATCGGTGGTTGATGTTGATTCAATTAGCCCTGAAAGAAAAACCTTTGGATATGCATTACTTTACCTATAGTAAGAAAAAATGCAATAAACCACAAAGCTAAATATATGTATATAACTTGCATTAGCACAGTGTCGTAAACATTAAAATTTTTTATCTCTGCTTAAAATTTTTGAAAATGAAACTTCAAAATTTGAGCAAATTCGGCACTTTAAATATTATGTACTTATACTAACCATCAACTAAACCAAAAGGTCAGGTTACCATACATTCCGGCGTTACTTTATTTAATTCGGCGGTGGTAAACGGGGCGCAAGGCCTTCACTAAAGTTTTATTGAACAGGTAAATGGGGCGCAGGGATCTTGGGGTCATTAAAATCATAAAGGCGCAAATGTTTTCTTTAAAGTAAAGGTATCTAAATAAAATGGTGGTCTATTTTTAAAATTTTTATTAAAGCGGAAATCTTTTCGCACATCTATTCACTATTACAATGAGAACTGAAGTGATTAAGTGGTATACAAATTATTAGTGTCAAGTATAGGAATTCTTACCTGCCCTGACCCACACCCCTCTCGGGAAGGGGTGGCGCCCCATTTGCCTATGATATAAACGTAACCTTACAGGCGTGCAGGTAAAAGAGATATTTTCGCGCCCCGTTTACCTCCGTCCATTTAATTCATGTCACTAAATTAAAAATTTGACTGTTTGAAAATGTTTTTATTAGAAATTCATTTAATCGAGTTTAACTGAATTTAAATTATAAAATTTATACGGTTTTAGAAAAACATTTAGTATACAACACATGCATAAAGTGTACTTTTGCTAACTCATGGGTTTGCCGCAGTTTTCTAACCGCTCTTGTTGTTAATCCTCCAATTCGTATAAAAAAGTAGCATAAACTGTACCTGTTACATAAATTATCATTTCCTAATTATGATATTAAATAAACCCCCAATTTAAAAATGTTTGATTGTTTTAAATTTTTGGTTGATCTGAAGAAGTTGAAATTAAATAAGAGAAATCATAAAACCATAAACTAAATACCGCCACTCGCTTTCAATTATTATACCGCGCCGCTTTATCCTACTGTCAGCGCAAAAAGGCGTCGACAAGAGGCGTAATACAGTTTTGGAGTCAACATGGACTTGATAACTTTTATGATTTCTCTTATTTGATTCCAACGACTATACTACCTAAATTTAACTTTTTCTCTTGTACATGTTATAAAATTTTCAAAGGTTTGTAATCTTAACACACCAAAGTAGAGTGGTAGTTTTTAATACATTTTTGTTGTTTATATATTGGTAATACTGCTAAATAATCAGCGGTAAGTTCGCTTTAACGTGCAACGTTTTACTTTTTAAATATTTAAGCATCTGCGGGTCTATTCTCCAATCTTACTTTACTGTGTGGGTCGCATGCATAATCAACGTAATCTCGCTTAAAAATCCGGTTTTTATGCAAGCCTATATGAATGTCGAATGTGACACAAAGTATTCAAGATTGGAGAATCGCTAACCTGTGTCATCTTAAAGCAAAAAAAAGGCGTTTATAAAAAACATTTTGTTCAGTTAATTATTTCTATATCTTATAATAGTTTTTGTTACAGCTTTATGAAATTAATGACGACCCAAAGCGAAAAGAATTCCTAGACGATCTTTTCTCATTTATGCAAAAACGTGGTAAGTAAACAAGTTTTATTGCTTTTAAATAGCCTTAAAATACAATTTAGCTATTTGCTTTATAGAATTACAGTTATTTTGGGTCTTTACTTCCTGGAAAGGGCAATTTCACCCTTATATAAGTCTGAAAATAGTTTTTGCAATAACTCCGTTATTAGTTTATATACGAAAATCGCAATTTTGTTTAGGGTAACGTTATATGTAATAACGATCAGTTAAATCGTTTTGCTTTAAAATTTCAATTATAAACAAATCTAGAACAAAAATCGATAAAAAAATTCGATAAAAAAAACAATAATTTATATAAGTTTAAAAATGAAGTTGGTCATGGACGTAGCCGCCAGGATTTTGTTTGGGGGCGGGGGAAAACTAATAATATAGCGGATGTTTCTAAAAGATAGTACCTATAATTTTTTCCCATTTTAAGAAAAGAAAAAATAAATTTGGCACGTCGATGTTTGACAAAAATGTGCATTGGTCGATCCATTCACTACTTTTCTGTTACTTTTGGTTGGACTGGAAATAATTACTACTCATTTTAAATTTTAATGGGCACTCCCGATATATTTTATCTTACGCCGATTGTAGGTGACATTCTGAATCAAATAACACCTTACATGCCATATTATAAAAAAAGAAAATTGTCCATTTTTTATATTTCGCATTACTACCTAAATAATGGACAAAAGGGAGCAACATTTAAAAGTAAATTTAAAAATTTTAAATATATATATTTTTTAATTCGCTTCCTAAAGCCAAGTATTTTAAAAACTGTTAATGCATAATGTAAACTCCACAACATTTACTTATACATGTTTGTCCTCTTTTCAAAAATAAAGGTACATATTTTACTCTTGGTAATTTTTCATATTTTTAGTTATAACTCGCCCTGTATATTACCAATCGGAGCAAAATTTTGTATTTATTAGTTTTCTACCATGAAACCAGTTTTTCCAAAAGGACGTTTAAAAATTCAATTCATTTGGTCCATTTGTCTTCTTGTAACAGATATCCACATGATTAATGTTTAAATGGTTAAGTTAATCAAGTAGCTATAAAAAAATGTAATTAATATTCTGTGTATATTACGATTTTTTCAGGTAAGGTAGTAACTTCTTTTTTTTTAATGGGTTACTTGTTAGTATAACCTGAAGGGACATTTTATTCCAAACAATTTAGTATCACAGAAGCGGTATTTCGGAAAAGGGTTTTCTTCCAAAAAGCATTTTATAAAATTATTCTAAACCATCCATAGACCCAATAATAATAACGATTTACGAAATCATTTATTTATTAAATGGTTTCTAGCAAAAACTTAAAATACGGATGGGGTGGTATTAAACTGTTTGGAATTAAATTCTATAATAACGAGGCAACCTCGTTATACATACAGCAATTTTAGGCGTTGAACCAATTATAATAATTGGTGACAACTTTGACGTATATATACATTGTTTAAACGTCAACAAACCCGATTGGTAAATACCGTTTTAGAATTGGTTCTTCGCCTAAAATCGATGACATATTTTTATTGTATTTATCGTTACAAAGTTATAATGGTATATTTCCACTTAAGATTTTAAAAAATATTGTCTGTACAACTGTTATTAAAAACTGAATTGCTTTATATTAATACTTAAAAACATTATTATTAGAGGAAATAAAACACCAAAAATACCGACAAGAAATAATTTTACGTTTTAATGCAAAAACTAGCGCTAAATCTATCATTTTAAATCTGCTCGAAAGATGTTATTCAAGTACCTGCTATATTCAATAGAAGATACTCGGTACCAAACAATAAGAATTGTCAACGTCGATATGATTTAGAGAACTTGTCTGGTTTGATTAATGGTTTTATTGCTATATTCTGTATTTTTAAAAACATTGCAAGAAAAAGTTTCAAGTAAAGTCATTGTTTACAAATAAAAACAGATCTAAAGTTTGTAAATCATTTAAATTGCCTAATTTTTCTGCTTATTTTTATCCGAACTAATTTTTTGGAATACACTTTTACCAAATCGTCGGTTTAAAGGTGGAAGTTACTATGTACATTTTTGCTTAGAAAATACACTTCCCAACAAAATTATCACACATGCTCTATTTCTTCCATAAGCTCTACTGCAAAAATACTTGAATTTAAATGGTCATATCGCTTTGAGTAATTAAGTTATCAAGAATATTAAAAAAGGAAAATGTTAGGGGAAGGTAAAGCTATAACTTTGGCGGAATCGTTGCTATTTACTGTTAACAATACATCCAACAGGGTAAATAAAAGTTTTTGAAAAAGAATAATTTTTAGTTTTCTTGTGATGATGTGCCGTTAAAAGGAAACCTAATATCATTTGTAAATAAATTATGTCCTTAATCATGTTTGATATTATATAATCACATATTTGATTACTTTCCTTTTAACACCACATCATACAGAGCAATTAAAACTTATTCATTGTTTTCAAAAATTTATATCACCCTGTAGAATGTATTGCTAACAATAAATAACAACGATTACCCAAAAGTTATAGCTTTACTTTTCCTTAACACTTTTTGTTTTTAATTGTCTTAATAACCTAATTATTAACAAAAGATATGGACATTTAAATTAAAGCATTTTTGTATTGGAGCTTATGGAAAATGTCGAGCATGTGCGATAATTTTGTGGGAAAGTGTTGGGCAAATCTAAGTCACTTCAAGTAACAGTTTATATTATATGAAAAAAACTTATAAAATACATTTATGACTTTTACAGGGTGACATCGAAAAACTACAATTCATGGAGGTCCATAAAAGTTCCTTTCCAGTACACTATTATAATATTTAATCATCTTTTGTTTTTAAGATACAGGGCATTAAAGTTTCTTTGTAATTTAGATTTTTCATTTGTTTTTTGTTTGTAAAGGGTTAATTTAACTACCAGTTTACTTAGCAGTCAGTGTATAGCACCTGTCAAGCTAATATGCAATAATGTATTCACCTTTTTAAAATACTCTAACGTCCTGTAGTACTATGCATTGTAGTTTTTTAAATGTTACCCTGTAAAAAAATTAGTAAAATATTAAATATAAAAATACGATCTTTCTTCTTATTTTTTTTCATGCATAACATCGATATTATGTCCTAAAATATTAAATGTTACTTAGTAAGTATTACCTTTAAACCAACGATATAATTATTATGATTTATTTTTATATCTGACTTATTACATAATTTTATATTTTGATAAATTATAAATTAATGATAAAGAATTTATTGTAAAAATATAATTAAATAATTGTAATATAATTTTTAACATAATGACAAAGATTTTTTGGCAACTATAATATTTTGCAAATTGTGGTAAAACAATTTAAACGTAATATTAAATAATGGACTATGCTAAATATGGAAAAACTATTCCATGTTTTGAAAAAATTTGTATACTTCATACCATATAAATAATTGTAATTCGAGTGTTGTTGTTGGTGTAGCCTAATTAAAAAAATAGTGTTCATATAAAATTTTAGTTTTTAACAGAATATACCTTTCTAACTCACACCATGCTTTAAATACCAGAGGTAAGCACATTTTCGTGATATTTGATGCAAAAATGAAGCTACAGTTAAGATGGGTTTAGCAAGTGGTAAAGCAGGTAATCAATTTTAGGTACATATTATTATATGCAGCATGTAAACCAATGAATTTAGTACTTGCGGAAATATATCATTTAGTTGCAGAGTAAAAAAAAATTGCTATTATACATGGTGTTTCAAAAGTTATGAGTTTGTTTTTAATGAAACATAGCCTTGACCACACTTTTTTGGCGATACATTTATTTAAATACTGCTTTTAATATAAAACAGTTTTTATCCGGTCAACAGATTGGTAAAGGTCGCTCTCTATTTGGATATGAGACTACCTGTAAAATCTTTTACTACTTAACCTATTACAATACCTTTGTTTTAAAAAAATTATCTGCTTTACATTTTTTTACATGCCGGGTGACACAGGATGTTGTTACCCCCTTACCCCAATTTTTTTGTAGTTTTTAAGAGACACTTATTAAATTTTTACAATAATATTATATTAGAAATTAAGATTTTTTGTTATTATCGTGACTCAGAATCACTTCCGGTTTAACCGGAAGTAACATAATTTTTTTATTTTAATTACAAGTATATAATTTTTTTCTTTTTTTGTATTTTGTATAAAATTCTCTTTCACTAATATGTCATACAGTAAACATTTCTGCTTTAAATATATTTTTTTGCTAAGTAGGCTGTAGAAATAGGAGAATAACCTATTTTACTTTCACAGATAGTGATATATTCCAGTGTCTTTAATAAATTACTTAGATTTCGTAATTTACAATATGTTGTGATATGTCATTTAACCGAGATTTTAGTGTAGAATTTAAAAATAAAATAAAAAAGGGGTGTTTTCATTTAAATTGTTTTAAATTTTTAAATTTTCTCTCATTAATTGCATTGAAAACTAAAATTACAAAATCCAAGTAATTTAAAAAAAAAATAAAGTAGGTTATTACCTGTAAAAATAAAATAGGTCATTCTTTTATTTTCACAGACTAGTTAGCAAAAGTGTATACTTATTTAAAGCAAAAATAAAGGCAGTACATATTTGATTTTCTTTAAAAATCTTCTCTGATCGCCATTTTAAAAAGAAAAACCTAGTATGATATATTATTAAAAAGAGAAATTTATACAAAATACAAATTTAGAAAAAATGTAGGTACTTTTATTTAAAATAAAAAAATTAAAGTACTTTTGGGTAATCCCGAAATGATTTAGAGGTCATATAATGACAAAAACTATAATTTATATTATATTAATACTGTTAAACAACATCCTGTGTCATCTGGTATAATATTTAGTTATAAAAAGACAAATTTAATAACTAGACAATAGTTATTAACGATATACCTAAAAAAATACATTAAATATTTTAAACTTAAAACATAAGTTCTACATTCAGATAATTTAAATTACTTGCTGCATCGAAAATCTCCAGCAATTTCGTAAATTAGTGGGTAATAAACCGTTTAAATAGAAATAAATCAACCTCGGCGAGGAAAGATTCCAGATAAACACGACAGACGGTAGCTAAAACAGGTATCTTGACTTAAAATTACACCTATCATCCAGTTAGTAGTCCTGGTATCAAAATTCGGGTGGCCGAGGGCCTTTCATTAAGTTGTTAAAGAATTAGGTGCATAGGTTGTTGCTACCGTAAAAAATCGTCCCAGGGTGACCCAGCACAAAATACCATGATTCAGCGGTATAATATTGTCTTTATTAATGGGTCCGTATTTTCTTTTAAAATATTTGGCATTTATTTGACCTAATTTGGCTTTTAGATTGGCAAAATTTGACTTAATGTGTTATCGACGCCACCTAATTTTAAGGGACAGTCAGAATTTTGTTATATAAACGTTATTATTAACATTCAGGTATATTTTTGATTCTTAGTTGAACTATGGAAGATTAAAAGACCATCTCGCATAAAAAAATATTCAGACCAATAAAATAATAAATAATAATAGATAAATTAAGGTGCAAAGATGTTTGGGAAATAAAAACAGGACATAAAATTTTTTAAAAAATATAAAAAAATAAGTTGCATAATTTAAAACTATATTTACTTTTATTACCAAAAAAACAGTTTTTTTATTCGGGTTAAATTCTTAAACTTATATGTTACAAGTGTCATATTTATAGCCACAGCACAGCAAAGCGATGATAAGTAGGAGCAAAAGAAGGACAGACATACTTAGAAAAGAACGCCCGAGCTAGAAAATACACTTTGTTAAGAAATAAAAAAATATATATCTAGAAATTTTAAATTGTCCAATCGCTTTCTGTACAATTGTTACAAAAAGTTCTGGCATTACATCAAAAATAATATTATGTAAAATTTTTCATATTGTCATACATTATTTACCATTAAAGTTTTTGAGTATTTCAAAATAATATTGATTTAACGAAAAACCAGTGGCGTACTATTTTTTCTTGAAACAAAATCAAAACAAATCTTGTTCGAGGGAAACTGGAAGAATAAAAAAATAGATTAAAAAATAAAATGTAATGGGTAAAAGAAGTGTACTAAATTTTGTAGAAAAATCTGGAGTGATGAAAAAGTTTTAATGAAAAAGGCATTTTATTTTGTTTAAATATAACACTCTGTATCTCGGAAACAAAGCATTTTTGGACAAAATTTTACCAATATTGTTTTTTTATTTTCTTGCATTTATAAACTGGTAAAAGAAAAGTGTTAACTTAAAATTTAGGCTGTATAATTTGCTACTATTAAATAATTATTTTTAGTAAGGCCTAATTTTTAAGTTGCTTTTTTGGCTTTATTCTCAGCCCATTAATGGCTGCGCTATTAGTGCATAATAATTTGTGCCACCTTTTAAATTAAAAAATATTTCAAATAAATCTCTAATAATAAAAAAAACATATTTACAAATTTCCAGTGTTTAGCCATAGTTCTTAAACCAGAAGATTTCATTAATGATTTATTTGACTATAGTCAGGTCACGATTCTTTTGATCTGCATTTTATTTCCTTCACCGACAAAAAGAATCCAAAATACGCATAAAATTGTTTACAAGAAAAAAACCGAAGTCATTCAGTTAGGATGAACAGTGGTTAATACTCATAAATTTTGGGCCAATATATAAACCCAAGTTATTTTTAAAATTTAAAAATAAAATTGGATTTGTCAAAAATTCAAGCTGTTGATTAAATACAAAGTAACATGAAATTTATGCACAATTAAAAAGTAAATAGTTATATTGTTTTACCACCTATTACATGAGGTTCTTTACTAAAGATCTATTTAATAGTAAAAAGCCACCAGCGTCATTAAAATAAGGACGGCAATCAACTATTGCTGTCTAAACGCGACGTTTAAATAGTGTGCGAGCAACAAAAAGGGAAATAATTGAAAGTGAGACAGAACTGATGACGCCGTGGCTTTTTTACTATTGACGTTTAGTCTAGTAAATATACAGGGTGTTGCCTAATTGCAGTAAAAAAATTGAAGATTGAGTAATGACCTAATTTTATAAAGGAAAGTTCATATAAAAATGACTTAGCAGTTTTTAAGATACAGGGAATTACACTTTTCAAATTTTTTTGAAAATTACAAAATCCTCTTTTTTAGACTAGATATAAATTTTAAAAAAATGTTTTCATGTTTGTTTATCAGAAATTATAAAACCCTAATCTTAAGAGAAAAAATCCTCTAATGTTTTTTGTATCGTCCAGAAATATCCAATTTAAAGTATTCCGCATTTGTAAAAACTAAGCAAGCTATGAAGAAATAAGGAAACAAAAAAACTGCATTTTTATTTTTTTTAAATAAAAAAAGCAGTTTCACAAGAACCAGGGACGGGCATATTTTTGTCAAAAATACTTGTTTAGGTCTCACTGGAGCCTACTTAACTTTAAGTAAGCCTTCTTTTGTTGTTAATAATATTTAAATTGAATAAAAATATTTAAGATAATTAAAAAAGCTTTTTAATATACTTTAACACACTCAGCCTTATGCTGTAAATACATTGACTTGTTTCAATCTTGAAATTATGAAATAAAAATTTGACAAATAATCTAATATTTGCTAAGCAGTAACAAATTCTAGTCAATGTTAAACTTGAAATGTTTTCCAGATTTGAGTTTGTTAGAAAGCTAAACTAGTAATTTACATAAGATATATTATTACCCAAAATATTTAATTCCTTTTCTGTTAAGTTTCTGACATTAAGACATGCAAAATTTTGGACTTACTGTACTATTTGTAAAACTTAATTTTTATAAAAAAAAACAATAAATACCTAATATTTCAAAAACTTTTACGCAAATAAATACTGAAAACCTTGTTAAGAAATACATTACAATTACGGTTTTTCAGATATGGCGAAACATATTTAAAAATGTTTTGCTTTCTTTTACTTGTCTGTTTAAAACTCTCTCTTGCTAGTTCTCAGATTTGGATTTTGTCCAGTGTCTGGATAATCTTGAGTCACTGTGTGATGCGTTTTACATTTAACGCGTGCCCTATATCCAATCCCGGTTGACAGACGGGTGCAAAGCAGAGTAAAAGTGACAAGAAAGAAAACGTAAAAAAGTTAAATAAATAAAGATGGAGGTAAATAAAGCTTAATATTAGAAAAGGGTGCTTGAAAAAAGACAAACATGGCTGACGTGAGTGTCTTTCAAGACAGCTTAATTTAAATAGACTTAATAAGTTCTTTTTTACAAAAGTGTAAGTTTTTTTGAAATCTTTTTTACGTTTCGTTCAATTTTTGATCATATATGGTTTTAAAAAATACACTACAAAGGAGTATTAATAGAAATTTAAAGACAGTAGTTAAAATAAAGTGTTTTTCTTAGTAATTACTGGCACTGTTCCAGGTTTTCACCAATATAATTAATCTTTGGGCGTATTTAATTCTTATTATAAATGGTATTTACTATGTTATTATATAGATGCTGTCTTAAAATGTATTTTAATGTTATAACTTTCCAACAAAAAACCAAAATTAGTTTTTTCTCTAATTCATATAAAACACATAAAAATAATGTGACAAGTTTCTATATTTTTTTCCTAAAGCCTCTCTTTACAAAGATATGGGTCCTGAAAGGACGCCACTGGAAATAGGTTTTTTTTAAATAACTTCTATAGTATAGAATTAATTTTGTAAATATGATATATACTAGTTGCGACTTTTTAAAATGGTGTCCTTGTAAAAAAATACATTCGTTACGTCGCCGAGGGCGGACTAACCCTTTCACAATAGTAGTAATTATTTTTACGGCCTGTATAATAAAGAAATAAAAATTCCATTTTCAGATAACTTAAACCCTTAGCTAAATAAAGGTACTCTTGTCCGATATCAATAAAGTAATGCGTTTTTGAGAAAAACAACTTTTTGGTTAAATAGGGTTGTATTTAAAAATATGGTTCGTCGGTTCGACATAGGCACCCTCTTATTTTATGCATTCTCTACCTTTATTTATTAAAGGATTATGAAACCCTTCAAAATACTGCAACTTTTATTTTTTAGCGTCTTAAAACTAAAAAAAATGATAGGCTTGTTTAGTACCATTTGCAACAGAATAACCTAATATCTTTAGATGTCCTCACTTAAACCAAAAAAATACTTGTTTTTGTCTTAAAATGTATTTTAATGTTATAATTTTTCAAGAAAAAAGCAAAATTAGTTTTTAGCTTGAATTCATATAGAACACATAAAAATAATGTGAGAAGTTTCTAAAATTTTTTTCCTTTAGCCTCTCTTTACAGAGATATGGACCCTGAAAGGACGCCACTGGAAATAGGTTTTTCTTTAAACAACTTCTATAGTATAGAATTAATTTTCAAATATGAGATATACTAGTGGGGACTTCTTAAAATGGTGTCCTTTTAAAAAAATTGCATTCGTTACGTCGCCAAGGGCGGACTAACCCCTTACACAATAGTAGTAATTATTTTTACACCCTGTATAATAAAGAAATAAAAATTGCATTTTTAGATAACTTAAACCTTTAGCTAAAAAACTATTCTTGTCCGATATCGATAAAGTAAACCGTTTTTGAGAAAAACAGCTTTTTGGTTAAATAGGGTTGTATTTAATAAATTGGGTTTGTCGGTTCGACATAGGCACCCTTTATTTTTATGCATTCTCTACCTTTAATTATTGAAGGATTATGAAACCCTTCAAAATACTGTAACTTTTATTTCTTAGTGTCTTAAAACTAAAAACAAAATGATAAGCTTGTTTAGTACCATTTGCAACAGAATAACCTAATATTTTTAGATGTCCTCACTTAAACCAAAAAAAAAAATACTTGTTTTTGTCGAAAACGCTTTAATTTATGGACATCAAACAGATTTCTAATTTTTGCATTTCTTTTAATAAATCAAAAATAAAAATATGTATTTTTAAGAAAATCAAATAGTGTTGTAACAATTTAAATATTGATGGATTTATATCCAGTTTGGAAAACAAAACAAAAATTCAGCTTAGTTGTCGGATGCTAGAATGGATTTAACAATTCATTTAAAATTTTGTAATTAATAATAAAAATCAATAAAAGATACTAATTTATTAATATTGAACAATAAAGCACAAAAAAGTTATCTTATTTCTTTTATCTTTCTAATTTTAAATTTGTCTATTATTATAACTTATGTCAGTTTCATTATAAACATCATAACGATATCCAAATGAACATTCTAAATTTAAAATCGTAAATTAAAGGTTTAATAGATCTATACTTGACAAATCCTTAACTTTAGATGATCGGTTTATTTAATTTTATACTGAAATTTTAATTGATCATTAATAATTAAATTAGATTTAAAGTAAATATTTTTCTTAGGCAAAACGATCTTTTTATCTTCCATCTTTCAACAGATGTGTCGGTTTGATACAGAGCAATTAAACTTAGAAGAACACGTGTTTTTGAATATTTAGAAGGTAATAAAATAAAGCAAGACAAGTTTATAATGAGTACTTTTGGATTAAAAGAATTCTTAAATTAAACTTATTTAAGATGCCGAATTTATTGTTAGGAGTTAATAAAGAGTCTATAATATTAGCATTAACATATTTATTAGCCAAATATAATCATTAAAAGCTTTTAAAAGTTGTTGTACAATAAAGTATTATAAATTACAGCTGGCAAACAAAAATAAAAAGTCATCAGTATATTTTTGACAAGACCAACTTAAATCAAGCTCGGGTTTTGAGCAAACCTCGAAAAACCATAAAAAGCTGAAAATCGAATAATTATTATTACAGTCTTACTCAAAAATTAAGCCTGATGGAGCAGAATCGGACCGCGGATTTGAATTCAGGGCATTAAAAAACATACGAAAACGTTGGTCTGGTCAAAAGTACAAATCAATTTTTATTTTTGTGTCCCGGGGTTATTATTTTCCTAAATTGTGAGGTGTAAATATATTAGGTCCGCTTAACTAAGATGTTTAAGAGTAAAAATATACTTTATCAAATGTGTATAAAGAAATCTAAATTTTTCTAATACTAAAAAATTCCTTTAAGATACATCGTTTAGCCAAGCCAAAAGGTTCATAAGCAAATAAAGCAACAACAAAGCGTAACCCATGCATCATCAGGTTTACATTTTCGGCAGTCTTCGCCTAATCACTACCTTGTTGGGGTGCGGCCAGACTGAACAGCGGCGAGCCGATTTTTCCGCAAAATAAAGCCTGCATGTAAATTTGCGCCCGCCCGCTATGTGTCGGCTGTAGCCACTTGCATTTAAGCATTAGCTTTGGAAAAATCGCCCTTAAAGAGTTTTTGCTACTACTTATAGCGTCTGCTCTGAAAATCGAGGGTGCCGCACGTATGCATTCTGGTCGAGACTGGACAGGATCCGAACCTTCCGCTTTGTTCTACTTTCTTCGTTCTTTTATCCCCTAGAGTTTCTAAAATATGGAGCCTGCTGCCGGCGGAGGTCTTCCTTCTCTTCAAGTAGGAAACACTGACGGTACGTTAGTATTTAGGCTTTTAGTTTTCGTGGATTGTAAAAAGATAAAAAAATTGCTGGACTCTAAGTTAAACCGTTTTCTGCATTGTCTATGAAACCTTTGATTTGGCTGTATATTTGGCTTAAATTTCTGTATTGATTCCATATCAAACCATTTAAAAAATCGTTTAAGATTTCTAAAGTTTCATTTTGGCATTAAAGATACCTCGAGTGGGTTAAAGGTGTTCTCTAAAAAACTGCGACGTATCAAAGTTATATATTTTTAAATGGAACACCCTATATTTTATGACGGTTTTAGATTTTACTTTAAAAAATAACTCAAGTTTGTTTATAGTACTAAGTTAATGTCTAATTTTATTCGTTTTTGTATATTTGATTTTTTGAAAAATGCAGAGGTCAAATTAAATTGATTTTACTTTAACACTTTTAACACTTTAAACTTTAAAATATGTAACAAGATTAGAAAAAGTCTGCCATATCATACGTAGGTCAAATCAAGATCAAATATTGTACAGGGTGATCAAAAAATAATTTCAATTTTTCAGAAAATCAAATAGCCATATCTCTCTTATTTTAAATGGAACACCCTGTATTTTTTACGTCACATGATGACAAATAAAATACTCTTTTAAATGGTGTATAGGTTGCCTATACCTATCTTTTATGCTTTTTAGTAAAATCTGTTTTTACAAATTTTTAATCCAAATGTTTATTTAAATTAAAGTTGGCTGTGACATAGCAGCCATTAATATTTTCTTAAGAAAATAACAACGACCATTTATTGATTACTAGTGTTTTAGTCAGTTTAAAAGAAATTTCAATGATTTTAAATAAAAACCCTTCTTCTACAACAACAAGATGATATAATACTGGTAGGATGTGAAAAAATGGTTAACTTTAGTCTAGAGTTAATCCTGAAAAATATTCCAGGAGAAACCATCTGATAACCTTAATAGTTGCTTTAAAAAATTTTACACAGTGATTATGGATAATGGAAGAAACGAGTTATAGGTTACAGAATGTCGTCATAACTGACCAGAGGCGTTATTAGGATTGTTTAAAAACACAAGTTTTATCATTACCACATTCAGCTGAAATAAGTGTTATTGGAAGTAGCATTATAAGCAACTAATGCATTTTTTTCTGTGAATTTTAAAAATAGTGGCAGATAATACAAAATCTTTTAATTTTGTGCTTTTTTCCAACAAATTTACATTTTGCAATAACGGCTTAGTAAATAGGCATAGCTATATCACAGCCTACTTACGTTTAAATAGACATTTGGAATAAAAATATGTTAAAACGGAATTTACTTAAAAAGTATAAAAGATAGGTATAGGCAACCTATACACCATTTGAAAGAGCATTTGATTGGTCATCATGTGGTGTAAAAAATACAGGGTGTTCCATTTAAAATAAGAGAGATATTGCTATTTGACTTTCTAAAAAATTGAAATTATTTTTTGATCACCCTGTATAATCTATGATCTCGATATGACCTACGTATGATAAGGCAGACTTTTCCTAATCTTGTAACAAATTTTAAAGTTTAAGGAGTTTATATTGTAAAAATAAAATTAATTTAATTGCACCCCTGCATTTTGAAAAAAATCAAATATCACAAAAACGAATAAAATTAGACACTTGGTACTATAAACAAACTTAAATTATTTTTTATGTAGAATCTAAAACCGTCATAAAGATAGGGTGTTCCATTTAAAAAGATATAACTTTGATACGTCACACTTTTTTGAGACATCCTGTATAGAGTAAAATAATTTTATACTGTGGCCTTATCCGACTCCGACCTGTATATGTTTCAGTATTTACTTTTTTAAAAACCCCATGGTTATCCAGCTACAGATCGTGTCGAATATGGTGACCACCCTGTTATATATATATATATATATATATATATATATATATATATATATATATATATATATATATATATATATATATATATATATATATATATATTGGTCGTAAAGTTATCAAAGAGAAAAACATTGATTAACACTTTTTAGGATGTGTTAAAGCTATGAACAACATTATCGACAATTTACAGCCATACTATAGGGTGGTAATTTTAAAACGTCATTAGCAATGTTTGTACTTTGGATTTAAGTTGTACTTACTGCATACTACCTTAAGATATTGCGGAAAGAGTTTTAGAAATGAGATTTTGTAGCCTTTAATAGTAAATCACAATTTTACCTAAAAATACATGATGGTCGATTTAAGCGCGAGTATCACACGAAGGTTGGTTATAGTTAGTATTTGTACAATTGTTAAAGATCATTCTTTATCACATTAAAGGATACTTCTAAGTGCGATTTATTACCAACATATTGATCATGTGTAGTAACATTAAAAATAATCTATACTGGGACGTCTAAATTGATTTTGAAGCATCTATAACCTCGCTCTCATATCTGACGTATTAATACCCAGGGCAAAGTCCGAGTCGGAGTTAGAGAAGTATTAGGGTCTTTGCAATCATATTTTTTAAAACTGGTATGAAATTCTTTGTTAGATAATTTTTACGGTATTTTATTGCATCGATTCAACCTTTGATGATTTCCTAATAGTTTAGGGTTACAAAATCATATAAGTGTTCCCCTGTACTAATTACCCTTCGAAAAAATTCCAAAAAGCTATTTTAATCTCTGTAAAGTGCCTTTCTTGCTATAATATAGATATTTTTAGTTAAGTACGCCACTGTGGATTTCCTTCTGGCGAGACTTTCTTAGAAGTGCAAACAACTGCCAGTATTTTAATAAATTTAATAACCACACGATTCCTTTCGGTCACGATATAATTAGGACAATTTTCAGTCTTTGCACATTTTGATGTCCGTAATTATTGTGTTTTAAACGTAAACTGATAACGTGAGTAGTAAGCACCTCCAGGTTTTCTACGTTTATGAGAATGTTTTATTTGTTTTAAATAAAAGTAAATATTAGGTTTGTTCCAGCAGAATGTTGGAAATATGTTAGCAACAATAGTAAAACGCCGCAAATTGTTACAAACATTAGTCAGAAATGTTGCTTATATGTCAATACAAGAAAGGTTATGTTAAAAATTGACAGTAATGTTTGAGGAAAGTTTGCAAACTTTTCAAACAGTTTCCAACATGTTTCCAACATCTTAAAACTACTGCTGGAACAACAAACAACTGTGTAATGTTACAAACATGGCACTGCTGGAACGACACATTTGACGTGCGCAGAATCGGAACGGTTGCAAATATTTCTGACAGCCTGCTGGAACAAACCTATTTGCAGGATCATTTTCATTTAAGTTTGATGGCTTTTTAGTTTTTTTTTGAAATTTCAGAAAAAAAAACAAGAAGAAACTTTATTATTGGTATTTTTGAGTGATAAACAGGGTGAGCCAAATTAAACTTGCACACTTTTTAACTAATAATAACTTTTTATCTGTTGTGCCTATTTTTTTCAGTTTTGGAGGGCTAATAGGTAGATATATTTTCTTTTGGTTTGTCAATTTTGGTCAAATAAATTTAGAGACGACTGGACTTACGAGACTTTTTCCAAAATACTGGATTTAACCTCGTTGCAAATGAAATCTTATTTAGCTACAATTAAGCTAATACGTTTTTCTTGTAAACAAGCTATGGGAAATGATTCAGTAAAAGTGAATTTGTCAACATTTTGAGAATTTAGGAATTATAACTATTTTGTCAGATTTCCATTGTTACTAAGTTGGATGCTGACGAAACTTAACAGTAAATTAGTTAAAAATAAACGTATTAGCCTAATTGCAGATAATTTTTTTGCAACAAAGTTCAATGCCCTATTTTAAAAAAGTCCAGTCCTGTTTAAATTTGTTTGACCAAAATTGGCAAACCTAGAGAAATCATATCTACCTATTAGCCCCTTAAAATTAAAAGAGATGGGCGCTAACAGATAAAAAGTTGGTATTACTGAAAAAGGGTGCAAGTTTAATTTGACTTACACTGTAGATTATGATAAATTATAAATAAAAATTTCCAAAGAAAATTTTAGATTTACCATCTGCTTGTTCAAGCTTTCTTTGGTTAATATTTTATTAACTGTTCTTGTACAAAGAGGTGGAGAAGCAGAAAAAATACAAAATCCTGCTAATTGCCAAATTTAAGTGTTGTTGTACACTACTACTGTCTCTACTAAATAGTAGAGCAAGAGTAATGGTTAATTTGAATAAGCGTACTTCCTACTCATCTTTTGAGATTTATAAAAGGTAAAAAATTCTTGGTCTTGGTCCGGTAGCCCCGTCCACCTTAGCAAATTTGAATATTGTAAAGTGTCAGCATCATATAGGTCTCTATTAAAAACAGCGTCGATAGCACATATCCTATTGTTTCTAAATGACTAAAATTATTGGCATAAGACTAAACGTTTTCAGTAAAATCAAATTTCTTTATATATATATATATAATAGTAGATATATATATATATATATATATATGATTATATATATATATATATATATATATATATATATATATATACATATATATATATATATATATATATATATATATATATATATATTTATACCTATATTTATATCATATTTTTGATAAAAATATTAAAGTAAAATTACATTGTTTATATTTTCAACAATATTATAAATATTTACACAACTAAATGCAAATATATGGTTTGGTGCCTCCTTGGCCAGAGCGATCCAACCTGGTAACATAAAACATAATATTTAATAATGCATAATAAAATAATTATATATTACCTACATTATGATATATATATTATTGATTATTTATTTTATAATCAAAAATTGAGACTGCGAAGCAGTTGAGGGTTTTACGGTTGTCAATGAAAGGATTTGCCAAGCCAATCTTGCAAAAAATATTTGGGTAGTTTATTTAATTTAAATTTGTAGGTCGAGTAGTATACGGCAAATTATTTCCTGAAAAACTCACATTATAGCCAAAACCTAGAATTTTACTGATAATAAAGTTTGCCATTTTCCTTTAATTTTGACAACTAGTTTGAATGACAGCAATGTATTTGCTGTTAAACAGCACATGTGGTTTAATTACTTATCTAAACAAAATTTATCCAAAAAATGGTAGTGTCTGATTGGTCCTATTTCTAATAGGGAAAATATACTTTAGTATGACGTAATTTTTTTTCCCAAACAAAATACCGATACCAGAAACTTACAGTGTCAAATGTGCGATGTGATTGATGAGGAGGCATTTATAATTAGCGGACACTTCCGGTTTGTTTGTGTTGGCAGCCCCTTGCTTATAAACGTGGCTGTCAGTCTCCGGCGTTCTATAATGTCTTATTGCTAACTTCACATGTGTTACATCAACCCCGCTTCTATTAATCAAATGTGGAAATAAACTGGAATTTAAATTTAGTTGTTGCTTGTATACAGGGTCGTTAGTAATTAGTAGATTATATGGCAATGAGAAATTTATTTAAGTGTTTTACCTTGTTTCCAATAAACATTAAACTGGGTTTTATATACCTGTATACAGGGTCAGATTTAACTAAAATTAAAGCAACTTATCGGTAAAGGTTGCATTTAGAAACAAGTCGTAGTTGGGGTAGTCAGAGTTGGTATAGTTTTAGGCTTGATGGCTCTTACTTTTTTAGACTTGCAATATCAAAATTTTTAAAACTTGGTATTTTACACTGCGACAGGGAATATCAAGTTTCTTATAAATCTTTCTTTGCCAAGTCAGATAATTTCTTTAAACGTTAAGCCACATGTTTTGACAAAATTTTGTTAAATTTTAAATGAGCAGGTCAAACTAGACTACACTAGACTTGATATGTCAACTTTGTATCAATTTACAAAATGGGAAAATAATTGGACCCAGAGATGTAATATTTGATTTTTAATGTATCTTTGCCTACTAACCAAGAATCCGTGGTTAGTATTGGGTCATCAGGCCAAACGTTCTGCGATTTGGAGTTTTTTGCAATTTTTGAAGTTTCGTGGATGCTAAAGCAAAACTTTAACAGATTTATGTATTATATTTCTCTCCAATCAGATGAATATCTATATTTAGTCTTCCACAAAGTATTTTTACACATTGAATAATAAACAAATAAATGTAGAATTTCTGGATAGCTAGCATAGGAAAGTTGTGCTTCCGGAAAAGTACGTTGCCTAGTAATGCATTTTAACAACTGGATAAAGGTCGGGCTACACATAACCGCCCGATTTCACGGTGATAGAGGAAAGTGGGGCAAATTAATTCAAAGGCACCCTTCATGTCCTCAAAAATAAACAAAACATTTTTGTTAAGCTAAGTCTATTATTTTACGTATGTATATATGTTTGTTTATATTAAACAAATTTTCCCACCTATCTCCCCCCTTTTTCCAAACTTTAAGTGTATTATAGGTAAAAGTCTGGTCACACATAACCGTACCGATATTCCACAAGACCTGTATTGTAGCACGACCGTGTATCGTACGGTCTGAAACATTATTCCAACCAAGCTTTGAGTTTACGGGCATCACCTTTTATTTCTATTATTTCAGTTCATTGCGTAAAAGCTAGTGGTAAAAGGTTATTTGTTGTAAACAAACAATACAAAAAAAGTGATTTAATAAGTATTAAAAAGTGTAAAATTAATTTTAATTTTTAGTTTTCTTTTACTTGTTTAATTAAATATATTTTTAATACGTGTTCAGATCTCAACGTTTACGTGGTTAAATGTAGGGGATGCGGTGCAAAAACGTCGTATTTAATCAAACTGCAATAATATGAGTCAATTTTACTGACCGTAAATTAAATTTTTACAAATAAGCTAACACCGTTTTAAGTTTTGACCACATATAACCACATCGAGTCCTGCACCGTAACACGGCCATGTCTCGGTTTTGAGATGTACCGTTTTAATCAAATGCCGTAGGGTTATCCTCTATCTATCTACCTCTTTGTTTTATGGCTCTGATACTAAGTCAATTCGCCAGTTGTCCCGTTCCGGTTATATAAACTATTGCTCATAAGCTTTCCCGGCTTTGTCCGTGGAAAATCTGGGTAATCGAGCTCGAAACTCCCAGACTTTTCTAGCATATGCATAAGAAACACTTCAAACAATTAACAACAGCGATGAACTTCTGAACATGCATAAATTGATGCTTGTCAAGCAAAGGGCTGCTACTGGTATCGCGCATAATCGTCACTTTCACCACTGACGTTTCTCCGCAAAGCATGCGCACCTCCTTCCCCATACAAAGACACCAAGTGTTCAAAACCAAAACCTAAGAACCTCAGACTTTAGGAATCTTCACTCACAGCGCAGTGAATCTTTTCCCGATTCCCAGGGAACTGAAACGCCCGTACGACCCCTTCAGCCGCCTACCCGGGAAGTCTATGTAGAATTCTACGTAAACGTGAACGTGAAACGTACTTCGAAGACCGCGGAAAGAGTGTGCCGTAGGGTTAATATTACCGCTCCGTGTCCAACCACATACCCCGCACCGCATTTTAACAAGTAAACAAACATTAGTTTATTTGATTTATAAAAATATTAATTACAAAAACCAATGACATTTCATCCTACTACACGTCAATGACAAAACACTTATAAAGCAAAAATAACAATGTTTTCGTAGGATTTACTTACATATTATTCACAGGATGTAACAAAAAACCTAATTGATGGCAGTTAATGGTGGTACACTCTAAAAAATAAATTAAGAGTATCAAAAAAAAAACAAAAAAATTAAACAAGTAAAAAGAGAACTAAAAATTAAAAGTAACTTTACACTTTTTAATACTTATATAAATCACTTTTTCTTGTATTGTTTGTTTACAAGCAACTAACCTTTGACCACTAGCTTTTACGTAATGAACTGAAATAATAGAAATAAAAGGTGACTACCCGTAAACGTCAAAGCTTTGTTTGAAAAATGTTTCAGACCGTATGATACACGGTCGTGCTACAACTACGGGTCTTGTGGAATATCGGTACGGTTATGTGTGACCAGACTTTTACCTATAATACACTTAAAGTTTGGAAAAAGGAACGGAGATAGGTGGGAAAATTTGTTTAATATAAACAACGACATATACATACGTAAAACAATAGACTTAGCTTAACAAAATGTTTTGTATATTTTTGAGGGCATGAAGGGTGCCTTTGAATTTTCGAATTAATTTGCCCCACTTTTCTCTATCACCGTGAAATCGGGCGGTTATGTGTGACCCGACCTTTATCCTGTTGTTAAAATGCGTTACTAGGCAACGTACTTTTCCGGAGGCTCAATTTTCCTACGCTATCCAGAACTTTTTGTTTATTATTCAATGTGTAAAACTACTTAACACCATTGTGTAAGACTAAGTAATATTTGTAATATTAAAAGTATTTAATTATATCAAGTACTGTAAGCGTTATTCAAGAAAAACAGATTTTCAGTCGGCACGTATCTCAGGAAGGAGGAACGTTATGTTCTACACATGCTCTATACGAATTCGAAAGATTGACAACATATTCTGGGACACCTTGTTCACGTCTTCCACGTTTTGGTCTCCATGAAAGGGCTAAAAAAACTGTCCAAAATTTGGGATTTTTTTCCCTGTTTTTATGTTAGGAAATAATTGGGACCTAATGACCAAAAAGAAACCTTTTATTTTGTATAGTGCTGTTACTTTTTACAGGACTGATAATAATTAAAATACTTGCAAAGCTAATCATTTTTTATCAGGTAGGTATGCGTTAAATACATAAAATGCTCTTTAACATTTCTGTTAACAAAAATTATACCATAAACTACTAATAGAGTGAAACACATTGGTAACTATATTATAGAACACTTTTAAAAATATACAAAGTGAGAAATAAAGGTTATACTGTATCCACGAACGTTACAAAAAATGCTGTTTTTTTGTAATCGTTAACATAAAGTTAAAGTACTCTATTCTAGTACACAACATAAAGTGTTAAGAAAAGTAACTTTTTTAACACTTCAAAGCTTTTTTTCACACTTTGAATTAGTGTTTTGTTTCAATGCCTACTACAATAAACCAAAATATTAATTTTTGCAATTTAAACAGTAAACGCGACATCAACTGAAACAAACGGTCAAGTTACCTTTATTTCGTCACTAGTTCTTTTGTCTATGTGTCACTAGTTTTAAAATTTGACAGTTTGCAAATAAATGTAATAGAAATTATTAAAAATAGTAATAATGAATTATCAATTTTCTAAAATTAAATAATTAATGCATTGTTATGAAAATGATAGTTGTCTTAAAAAATTAGGAGGCTATGATTTTTGTTGCAATATAATGGCTGTGCTGCAAAAATTAAAATTAATAAGTTTAGATAAATAAAACATGTATAAAATGGTATTTGGGAAAAATTTTAATATGGTCGTGGAAAAAATGTAGTATGTAACACATGCATAAAGTGTCTTTTTTTACTCATGGGATTGCCGCACTCGCCTAACGCATCGTGCTGTCAAACTTCCCATTCGTAAAAAAAAGTGTCACTTTATGCACTTGTTAATTAAATTGCTGTATTAATACTAGTAGTGACCTTTATTTGTCACTTTGTATATTTTTAAAGTGTTCTATAATATAGTTACCAATGTGTTTCACTCATTAGTAGTTTATGGTATAATTTTTGTTAACAGAAATGTTAAAGGCATTTTTATGTATTTAACGCATACCTACCTGATAAAAAATGATTAGCTTTTGTTCTAATTGAGCACAGGTGCGCAAACTTTATGTTGGGTCATAAGGCAGCAAGCCGTAGCGAAGTGTTGACTTGGCTTTTATTTACAGTCTGTCACACATACACACATTCAGATGACGACCACTCAAATCGTCGACATTGCAACAACGCATACGTATTGACTATGTATACTTATTACTGTACTATGTGATTCGCTTTTACGGGCTTTTATGGGTATAGACATTTAAACATTTTTTTGTATTTATTTTTCAGTATTTATTGTAACTTGATACACATTTGTTCTAAAATTAAATACAGGGACTATTACGGTAAAAAAATAAAGGTCGTATTCTTAACCTAATTCTATGCAGAAAAGTTTATATAAACAATAGGTTCGGAACTGCATTCTTTCCAAGATATAGGGTGTTAAACTTTTTAAAAACTTCAGCTTCTAAATAATATGTTAAATATTTCATATTTTAATTAATTAAAATTTAGTAATGGTAGTTATAGCTGAAAGAGGCTTCTTTAGCCCTATCTTTATTACGGTAAAAAAATAAAGGACGGATTCTTAAGCTAATTCTATGCAGAAAAGTTTATATAAACATAGGTTCGGAACTGCATTCTTTCCAAGATATAGGGTGTTAAACTTTTAAAAACTTCAGCTTTTAAATAATATGTTAAATATTTCATATTTTAATTAATTAAAATTTAGTAACGGTAGTTATAGCTGAAAGAGGCTTCTTTAGCCCTATCTTTATTACGGTAAAAAAATAAAGGACGGATTCTTAAGCTAATTCTATGCAGAAAAGTTTATATAAACATAGGTTCGGAACTGCATTCTTTCCAAGATGGTGTTAAACTTTTTAAAAACTTCAGCTTTTAAATAATATGTTAAATATTTCATATTTTAATTAATTAAAATTTAGTAACGGTAGTTATAGCTGAAAGAGGCTTCTTTAGCCCTATCTTTATTACGGTAAAAAAATAAAGGACGGATTCTTAAGCTAATTCTATGCAGAAAAGTTTATATAAACATAGGTTCGGAACTGCATTCTTTCCAAGATATAGGGTGTTAAACTTTTTAAAAACTTCAGCTTTTAAATAATATGTTAAATATTTCATATTTTAATTAATTAAAATTTAGTAACGGTAGTTATAGCTGAAAGAGGCTTCTTTAGCCCTATCTTTATTACGGTAAAAAATAAAGGACGGATTCTTAAGCTAATTCTATGCAGAAAAGTTTATATAAACATAGGTTCGAAACTGCATTCTTTCCAAGATGGTGTTAAACTTTTTAAAAACTTCAGCTTTTAAATAATATGTTAAATATTTCATATTTTAATTAATTAAAATTTAGTAACGGTAGTTATAGCTGAAAGAGGCTTCTTTAGCCCTATCTTTATTACGGTAAAAAAATAAAGGGCGGATTCTTAAGCTAATTCTATGCAGAAAAATTTATATAAACATAGGTTCGGAACTGCATTCTTTCCAAGATATAGGGTGTTAAATTTTTAAGAACTTCAGCTTTTAAATAATATGTTAAATATTTCATATTTTAATTAATTAAAATTTAGTAACGGTAGTTATAGCTGAAAGAGGCTTCTTTAGCCCTATCTTTATTACGGTAAAAAATAAAGGACGGATTCTTAAGCTAATTCTATGCAGAAAAGTTTATATAAACATAGGTTCGGAACTGCATTCTTTCCAAGATGGTGTTAAACTTTTTAAAAACTTCAGCTTTTAAATAATATGTTAAATATTTCATATTTTAATTAATTAAAATTTAGTAACGGTAGTTATAGCTGAAAGAGGCTTCTTTAGCCCTATCTTTATTACGGTAAAAAAATAAAGGGCGTATTCTTAAGCTAATTCTTTGCAGAAAAGTTTATATAAACATAGGTTCGTAACTGCATTCTTTCCAAGATATAGGGTGTTAAACTTTTTAAAAACTTCAGCTTTTAAATAATATGGTAAATATTTCATATTTTAATTAATTAAAATTTAGTAATGGTAGCTATAGCTGAAAGATGCTTCTTTAGCCCTATCTTTATTATTAAAATTACAGATTAAATTTATTAAGTTCAGTGGTGTCTTGAGTGGTACCTATTCAAATACCTAGTTCTAACAGAAAAATGTACGTCAGTGACTTGTGCAATTTTTATATCTTCTTTAAATTGGAAAACAAAAAGACTTTTTTAAATATGTTTTTTATGTATTTTGTATATTTTTTAAGAAACGAACTTTAATCCGCTAAACTGCCTATCCTTGAAACACACCATTAATACATTTTATATCTTTATTATTAAAATTACAGATTAAATTTATTAAGTTCAGTGGTGTCTTGAGTACTATCTATTCAAATACCTAAATTGAAGATATGTTCTGTAGTTTGGCGGATTCATTTTAATAGATGGTATTTATTTGGGTACACGCCAAAATAAAATTAAAAGTACTAAAAAACCAAAAAAATTTTTAAACAAGTAAACAGAAAATTAAAAATCGACGTTTCGGTGGCAAATCTGCCACCGTTGTCAAATAAATGGAATAAAACTAATAAAAATAAAAACTTACTATTATTTAGGCTTTAAAATTCACAATTTTTCTGTTTTTGGGATATTCTGAATATTTAATGTCAAAGTTTTTAGAATATCCCCAAAAAACAGAAAAATTGTTAATTTTAAAGCCTAAATAATAGTTTAAAATGATAGATAAAAAGTGCAATAAACAATGGTAACCAAGGGCAAGACAGTGATAAATACCGGTCAGTCACTTAAAATCCGCTGCATTTTAAAATGCACAACCTGAACTGATTCACCGTGTTTACAATATGGCGGCGGCCTTCAAACATTTTATGTTGAACAGGTCTGATGGCGCGACCGTTTAAGACGACTTTATAGGATAATGTCATCAGCAGCCACAGACAAAAGGTTTATTACAAATTAGAGATAATTTAGCTTTAACCGTTTTCTTCAGTAGCATGTTCATTAGTTCGGATTTTAAGCTTATTGCTAGCACAAGATGCACTCGCGAGGACAATAATTATAGGAAGAATGTTGTGAATGCATAACTTGGATGAAAATTATTTATATTAATTTACTAAAGTAGTAAAAGGTAATTCTGGTTATTTTAAGACTTACTCTAAGGAGGTAACACATTAGTTTTTTGTCACGTATATGAAATGATTTTAAATTGCTTCTGCAACCATCTTTATTTGGGAATATTACTAGTGTATACAAAATTATTATTACCATTTAATTAATAAACTAATATTTAATTTTTGTCAAACAATTTTAAAAATAAAAAGCTCGCTATAAATCCTAAATCACCAATCACAGCAAATTGCGTCACAAGTATATTAAGTGTATCCAAAATCACAAACTTAAGATTGTTATTTGACGTGTCCTTAGAGTATACACATACTAAAGGTAGTGTTGCCGCTTTGCCATGCTAAACAATTTGTGGGAGATAGTCACCCCTGTTATTGGTGACATGGTAAAATATATTTTTAAGTGGGTATTTTAAACTTTAAATCAAAATGTTTTTCCTTTTAAAGCAATATTTTTACAACGAATTGTGGAACGTGTTGTCAACTGAATTTTAATTCGAAACTGACCAATTAGAACACGTTCCGCAATCGCATTTCGTAAGTATATGAAGATTTACGCGAGCCAGTCGGCGTTTGATAGGCCAAATTTGCGTCATTGGAAGTGAAATCTGTTCGCGTAGCGTAATCTATAATATTCTGTAAAGTAATAAAGTCACTTATTTGAAATAGTACCCAAAAATAAAAAATGGATGAGATCAAAGGTTATGTTTTAGTTTTTGAAATAAATTATTGTGATAGTTCGCCTCATTAATAGGCTATAAAAGATTTTCAAATTACCTATCAAAATTAAATTTTACATTGCCTAACATTGATTGCCACCAGCTGTGCACTTAATACTTTACAAATCACGAATAAAAACCTAAATATTTATGTGGGCGTATTTTAGCTAATAAAACTTTTAAAGTTTATTTATATCTAATTACACATTTTATTTTCTAATGGCTAATGGCTTGAGTAAATAAAAATTGCGTTATGGGTAAATCAGGAGAAACATAATGACATACTATAAAATAATATTATAATATTTATTGGAATACGTGACATTTGGTAGTCATGCAATTGCGTTTCATTACTTAGGCACAATTAAATATTTTTATAATTTATTTTATTATTTAACGTCAATAGTTTTTAAGGCGTTTAATATTAGCATTTAATATTTGTACAGGGTGTCCACTAATTAATAGTGCAGGAAAAACTACATATTTCTGATCCACAAATATTAGGATTTACATAAACATGGCCATATTCAAAAGTTAAGAAAAAGAAAGATACAGGTTTTCCCAGTAAAAAAAATGTTTTTAATATGTTTGATAAAGTTTGTTACATTTTAAATATTATAATGATTTAGAGATCTCAAATATTTTCATTAATTTTTATGCAACAGTTAAGTAAATAGAAAAATTATAAGTGTTTGGTACCTATTTTTCGAACTAACCGACTATCCAGACCTATTTTGCTGTACTGTGAACCTGCAACTTTGTAAACGCAAAGTATTCGTGCAGAGTAAGTTTTGATATAAACTATTCAGATCTGATATTATTGCAGGTTTAACTTTTTTAAATATTTATAATAACATAAATTGTATATTAGGTCACCATTAAAGATATTTTAAAAAGCTTTACAAATACACCACATTTGATATATTTATTATTATCTTTCTTTAATAGTTTTCGAAATATGACAACTAGGCAACTAGGGAAACATAACAGGCAGTATGGATTTCGCCACAAAAGATCTACAGCAGATCTTCTTTCCTTCGTATCACACTGCTGGAATAAGTCTCTTGAGTTTCTAGGTGAGTCCCAGATCGTTGCTCTTGATATATCCAAAGCTTTTGACCAGGTCTGGCATGCCGCACTTCTTAATAAACTTCCCTCCTATGGTCTTTCAACTAAACTCTGTACTTGGCTCTCTAGTTACTTGTCTGATCGTCGTATATCAGTTATTGTGGACGGCCATTCTTCATGCTTTCACCAAGTAAATGCTGGAGTCCCTCAGGGCTCAGTTCTGGCACCAACATTGTTTCTTCTTCACATCAACGACCTTTTCTCGTCCACAACTAATTCCATTCATAGTTTCGCCGACGATAGTACCCTTCACTCCAGTTATCAGGTTCCTAAGCCCATTACTAAACCTGACTTGGAAAACAAACGCAGAGCGATGCAGATATCTCTTTCGCAGGATCTTAATTTAATATTGGATTGGGGCGCTAAAAATCTCGTCCATTTTAATGCATCAAAAACACAATCATGTTCCTTGTCGTGAAAAGAGTCATCAAATACTTATCCTCTACTTATGAGCGGCCAAGTTTTACAGAGCAGAGACACTTTTAATCTTGTGGACGTCACATTTGAAAGTAACCTTAACTGGCATAAACACATTGTATCTATAGCCACGGAAGCTTCAAAAAGCTTGGATTTCTCTGTCGAGCCAAAAGTATTTTTCCCCTTCTAATTTATACACTTTATATGTGTCCCAAATCCGACCTCCCTTGGAATATTGTTCTCATGTCTAGGGCATGGCGTCCCCCACAACCCTAAGCATTCTTGATTCTATTCAAAGAAGAGCTATTCGTCTCATTAATGATCCTTCACTTACAGAAAAGCTTCCCTCTCTTGCACATCGTCGGGCTGTGGGGGATTTATCGCTTTTTATAGGTACTTGCATGGCTTCTGCTCTGAAGAATTCTCCAGTGTAGTTCCCCCACTTGCGGTTCCCAACAGAGAAACTCGTGGTTCCGCGCGTATGCATCCCTATACGGTCCAACTGGACAGGCCCCGAACTTCCCACTTTGTTCGTTCTTTTATCCCTAGAGTTTCTAAGTCTGAAAAATAGTAGATATAACTTTTATTACACCTAACTGTTGTTGATGTAATGGAAATTATATCCAGATTTAAATGGTCATATTTCCAAAACTATTTGAGTTAGATATATCATATGTGGTATTTTTATAAAAGCTTTTAAAAAGATCTTTTTAACGGTGACATAATGTAAAGAGTGTCTCAAAAAAAGTTTACCTCTTCATTTTTATTGAGTTTTTGATGTTCAATTGTTTCTTTTTTATGCTCAAAAGATAAAAAAGGAAAAAGTATAAAATTTTTATACATGAGGCTTTTTTCTATCCTTATTGCTTATAGTTGGTAGCAAAATATAAATGAAAACCTTATACAGGGTGTCCCACCGGGAACTGGTGCGATCGATTTCTCAAAAAGTACGCTTTGGAAAATTTTAAAATTTTAATAACAATATAAAGTCAGTGGGGGACATAGAACTAAAATATTTTGACAGCTCTACCACTTCCGGTTACACTGGAAGTTAATGTTAACTTCCTTATTTTAAATGGAACATCCTATATATTAATTATTTTTAGATTCGAAATTCAACATATTATGTCAGCTTATGCCTGTCAACCGTTTTTGAATTATTTTAAATTTTATGTCAAAAATGACGTTTGCAAGCCATTACATAATCATTAATTTCTTCGAAAAAAGCCTCTAATATGAGTTGGGGTTGGGTTCCTTGTAAAAAAGAACTTCTTTAGTAGACTGTATCGATATTTTTACAATTAATATATACAGAGTGGTTAAAAAGAAAGGTTGAAAATCATCACGACAAAAACCTTAAGAGTCAATTTTTTAAATAGAAACCCCTATCTTTTATTACCTTATCCTATTAGAAATTAAAAATTAAAATAAGGGTTAGTTTGTATAAGGATGTCTATTTCAAAATTTATAGTTTTCGAAATATTAACGATTTATATTTATCTATTCTAACAATGCATTTAAGTACTGGTAGGTACGGGGTAGTTGGCTGTGACGCCGCATTTTGTTGTCAAGGCCAACTAGAAGCAAAACTAAGCCTTATTAAAAGCATTGTTAGAATAGATAAATAATAAATTGTTAATATTTCGAAAACTATGAATTTTTGAAATAGACATCCCTATACAAACTTATCACTATTTTTGATGCTTAATAGGATGAGGTAAAAAAGTACTACGGGTTTCCATTTAAAAAATTGACTTTTAAGGTTTTTGTCGTAATAATTTTTAACGATTATTTTTGACCACTCTGGATTTATTAATTGTGAAAATATCAATACGGATCTGCTAAAGTAGTTCCTTCTCTACGAGAAACTTAACCCCAACTTATATTAAAGGCTTTTGTTTAGAGGAAATTGATGGTTGTGTAATGGGTTGCAAACGTCATTTTTAACATAAAATTTAAAATAAGTCAAAAACGGTTGGACTGAGGTATAGAACATTATTTATAATTTATGTTTAGAATTTTAAGCAGAATCTAACAAATTAATTATATATCGGGTGTTCCAATTAAAATAAGAAAGTTGACATTGACCGCTACAACCGGAAGTGGTAGAGCTGTCAAAATATTTTAGTTGTATGTTCCCCACTGACATATTATTGTTACCAACTTTTCAAAATGTTTCAAAGCTTACTTTTCGAGAAATCCATCGCAGCAGTTCCCGGTGGGACACCCTGTACATGGCTGCGGCGTGGTTACTTATACTGCTGTATCTTTTTAAATTTTGCTCAGTTTTATCTTACTTGTATTTTAACACGATATTCATATATTTTTGTCTAATTATGAAATTTAAAAAATAATTATAATAATAATAAAGAGTTTTAAAATCTTACCACTCTCAAAGCCATCCTTCACCGTTAACATTAGCACAACGGTGTCTTCCATAGAGAGCATTAGAATAAAACAAAACTATTGTTTTCTATTAGTGTTGAAAATCCTACAGGTTTGAACGTTAAGAATAATAAAAATGCGTGTTATTCCATTATAACACACTGTCTTTGACCATTTTTATTATTTGTAATAAATCAGGATGTAGATTCTGATAAATATGATGTATTAATCAACTTTAAGTGCGAAAAGGCCAATTAAAAGGAGGAGTTACATTTTATTGACTACCACTTTAATCAAGAAAGGAGGTGTAAACCATTTTTGCTATCTTCTTTATTAGCACCTATAAAGAATAAATTTAATCAAATTAATGATTTAACACACAGTAACACACTTGTAAATTAGCGTAATGGATTAAAGTTTAACAAGAATAAGATAATTAAGGAATATTTTATTGTAAATTGCTTAAAAGTTATTAATTAAAACAAGTATCTAATTTGCAGACAGGCTTATACAGGGTGTCCAAGAATATGTTGGCAATGTCTTGAATTCATATAGAATACATAAAAATATTGTGATAAGTTTATATGGAATATTTTCCCAAAGTTCCTGTTTACAGAGATATGTTAAAGGGCGCCAAATCGGTTTTTCTTAAATAAATTTTGTACTACTTGGTATAATGGAATATTTTTTTAATACGATAAAAACCAGTTAGGACTCCTTAAAATGGTATCATTGTAAAACATTTGCCTTCATTAGTTCGCCAGGGGCGGACTAAACCTTGCACATTGGTACTAATTATTTTACACCCAGTGTAATAAAGGAATAAAAATAATATACAAAAAGTACTTTTGTCTGATATCGATTAAGTGAAGCGTTTTTGAGAAAAAGAACAAATTGATTAAATAGGGTTGTATTTAATAATTTTGTTTGTCGGTTCGACATAGGCTCTCTCCTGTTTTATGCATTTTATAGCTTTAATTATCGAAGATTATGGTACCCTTTACGATGCTGCACATACAGGGCGTAAAAATAATTAAAACTATTGTGTAATGTGTAGTCTGCCCCTGGCAACCTAATGAAGTCAAATGTTTTACAAGGATACCATTTTAAAGATTCTTTGCTTATATTTATTATATTAAAAAATATTTTATTATACCAAGTACTATAAAAGGTATTCAAGAAAAACGATTTCCAGCGGCGTCCTTTAAGGGCACATATCTCTGTAAGGAGGGGCTTTAGGAAAAAATCTATGAAAACTTGTCACATTATTTTCACGTGTTTCATATGAATCCGAGAGATTGCTTACATATTCTCCGATATCCTGTATAGGGTGTTACGTAATGTTCTTAAGAAAATTTAAGGGCAGATCTACTATTAAAAATAAGAAAAAAGTTCATATAAACATGGGTCCACAAATTCCTCGTTCGCAATAAACATGGTGTTATATCTTACATATGCTTAAACCAATTTTGTTTTAATTAGGCTATGTCATTTAAAGCATTAAGGGGGTGATTTATCCTAACCTAATTACCTTTAATAAGTCAAGCGGCAACTAAAGGAATATTTCTAACAAACGGTACACCACTGACTGTGTAAATGTGTGTTAAATTTTTTGTGCGTTGTCCACAGATTAAGCAAATAAAAATACAGCTTGTAATGTCTGTTTATTTGGTTTTTCGTATTTTGAATAATTTAAGAGGATAAAAGTAAACCACCCAATTACATATTTTTATACTATAAAAAAGCATTGAGGAGAACTTTTCTTTAAAAATAGGGTTTAATATTTTTTTAATAGCAAATATGTAATTACAATAATAAAGACCTATTTAAATAAAGTTTTTATATCCACTTATAACAATTTTTTTTAAGTGTGTTCGAAAAATTTCAGGTTTTTGAAAACTTTAACACCCTGTATCTTGAGAAAGAAAAGCTTGTGAATCCAGGTTTAAATGATCCCTTCTTTATATTTTTAATGTGGAATCCCTTCTTAAATTTTCTTAACAACATTTTGTAATACCTTCTACTGCAATATCTTAATTTTTAAGTTTTTGCACATAAAATCTTTATCCAATCCTAGAATATAAATACTGACTATTCCAAAATTTAGAACAAACATTTTAAAGAAGTATTTTGTGTCTTAGAATAATGCTGTATTGATAATTTATTAAGTATACGCCATTATTTACGAAAAATGGGATCTCCTATAGTTCTGGTCCCGGGGTATAAAGAGCTGACCCTGTTCAGCCCTATTGACCCCTATGAACTGGCCGATTGCTTTAAATAAAATAAGAAAAAATATAAAACCCAAAAAATAATTAAAACTAGACGTTTCAGTGGCAAGATTTTTAAGATAAAATTAAGTAAAAAAAATTAAATGTAAACTATTATTTAATTTTTAACAGCAACAAACAGCTTTAATTTTAGGAATATTGGATAATCTTGTGACATTTGTGTCATAAATTACATAGGTAGTTGATTTTAACTAAATAATATAAAATTCAGCTTTTACAAAATATAAAAAGTTAAGTTTCAATTTATCAACCCTTGCTACCGGGTACCTGCCAAAGCCACTATGAGTCAAACTTTATAGTCCCGCATCGCTTTTACCCAAATTGAGTGCCCTGAGAAACTTTTAGCTTTTACAAAATACGAAGGTTTGCTGCTCCTAAGGGGTCTTGCCCTAATCTAATCACCCGACACCCATGGTACTCTGATACTTAAACATAGGCCTACGTGGGCTGTCACAAAGATAAAAAAAATTAAAACCTAATCAAATGCATCAAGCTGGCACGACGTGTATAATAATTTGACAAATGCAAATTTTAATTAAAAAGTTAAGTTTAATATATAAAACTTGCGTTCGCTTTATCTGAATACGTCCATTGGCCATAAAACCGAATATAAAACACGATATATTTAACGCCACATTTGTATTTAATTAAGAATACATCATAAAATCTTTAAAAGAGTGTCTGCTCTTCCATTATAATGATTCATTTGCAACGCAAGACTATAAAATGAAAAAATTAACTAATTTCTCGGCTTATCAATTTTACAGTTAAACGCTCCTTGATCTAGGCCATCTTCACATTATCTAGTTCTTTATCAAATTATTATTTCCCTTTATCATTATAATTCATTTTTCTAACTGTACAGGGTGTCCCATTTTGGCTGCAACTGCGGGGTATCTCAGTTATAATCAAAGATAGGACCTTGCGGTTTTCGCAAACCTAAGCTTTTTTATTACTATACTACTACTATACTACTACTATACTAAAGATGCTATAAACAAAGCCGTCATAGTCCCCTTAGTTTCTGAACAACAGGGTGATTATGAAAGTTTTGCTTTCCCACATAGACCTTGTATCTCGGTTGACTGATAACTTATTAAAATGGTAAAAACGGATTCTTATATAACTTTTTACATATATGTAGAATGCAGTAGCCTAGTCAGATGTTTTCCAAATATTGTTATTTTGGAAATATTGACAAACACCCTGTATGTTTGTCAAAAAACAATATTTTTTACAAACTTTTTTAAAAAAATGTAACACCATAGTTTTATTTTCATAAACAACGCTAAAGTTCCCAATGTTTATATTAAATACCCAAAATTTTGCAGTAGGCTATGCAAAACAAATCAACTGACTGTTTTTTCTATCGACTTGATTACTTAGTGGCGCTTACGTCAAGACTTTTAAAATTAAATTTTGTTATTTTAGCTTTAAAAAATACCACATTAAATATATCTATCTCTTATAGTTTTGGAGATATGGACATCCAAATCTGAAAATTAGCTTAAATTTTCATTATTTCTACAGCTCCAAGCTATAAGCACTAAGTTTAGTGTCGAAGATAAAATAGACAATATAATAACTTCTATTTTATAGATTTGAATGGCTATATTTCCAAAACTATAAGAGATAGACATATCAAACGTGGTATTTCCTTAAAGCTTTTTAAAATATCTATTTGATGGTGATGCAATATTCAGGGTGTTCTATTTAAAAATGCCAGTTTACTATCAAATTCCCGAGGATGGCCATATTTCCGAAACTATTAAAAATTGGATATAACACATGAGGACTGTTTTCAATGTTTCTTGATAGATCTTTCGAATAGTGATATAATATACAGGGTGTTCCATTTAAAAAAGTATATTTTTTGCAATGAATCGAAACTCCGATGTTCAATTGTTTTTTTGTTGGCAGCACGTTAATCAGCAAAAAAATGCTACTACTTTGCTAATTTAACCGACTTTGTATCTGCAATAATAGAGAAGTTAGCAATAGTGCAGACTTAAAAATGATCACCCTGTATAAATCTAGGTAGGTAGCACTTTTTTGAGCAAAATTTCTAAACATTAACTGGATTTTAATTAATCGTATTTGTTTGGGTAAATTAAAAATCGACGTTTCGGTGGCAAGTTATGCAGATAAGGACCTTTTTACTTATAGATAGGGGTCACACAAGAGTGGGTTGCTAAGGGCATTACATAGTCTTAATCCGGTACTGCACAAAGCTCTTACCTGGTCCTTGATTAAACCAACATAATGGTATTTTAGCGACAAAATTTAGTAAAGTTATAGTAAAAAAGGTAGAAAAAAATTATTGATTTATATGCAAATTAAAGTTCATTATCATTATATCATTCGAATAAAATTTTCTAGGCTAAATATTTTCTTTATTTTATTTAAAATTGCTGCTTTTTGGTACTTTTGTTTATGGATTTTTTTTAAACCAAAAATTTCATTTTTGAAAGTGTCAACAAGCAAATATTGATACAATTAAAATATTTTGAAACCAAAATTTGCTCCCTTATGATTTTATATTCGGTTAAACTATCCAGAATATTTTAAGCGTGATTTTGTCTGAAAAGAGTTAAATCTACAAAAAGTGTATCAAAAGCTCGTGACATCAAAAGCGGTCCAAGGTTTTTATTTTTAAAACTTAAGCACGGGCATCAAAATATTCTACTGACCCATAATATCCTTTTTGATTAAAAATTAATTATCTGAAGAAGACAATTGCTCAATTTTTTATTTTAATTATAAATATATATAAAATAAAATCATCTTCTTTTATATTTTTAATATAAAATTTTTGAAAGACCCTGTACAAAATGCAAAGATAAATTATTTTTCAAGTTTAGTAACAGATTTATGAAATACCCTGTATGATAGATGCGAAATACAATAATTTTCAACATTTTAAACACATTGTATTAAGGGTATTTTTAAAAAGCCCAAAAAAGTTTATATGTATATGTATACCTTACATTTTAACCATACTTTTGTTGGCCGGATATACCCAAACATCCTGTAAATAGGAATTAAAAAATATGAGAATACTCTTTTTTATTTAAAATATTTAATTAAAAACATATTGTTCTTGAGAAGAACGTTGTTTTATTTACAAATTTTTGTTACACCCTGTATAGTGCACAAAAACCTGGTCAATTTTAAGTTTTAAATACTGTGTATATATTCATTTGCTTACTATATACATATAACATACTAAATATGTATACCAGGAGTTTTATTTGCAATTTTTTTTCCAGAAGTTTTAAAACACCCCATATATAAAAACTATATTTAGACTAAAATTCCCTAATAATGTTTCCAATTTATAGTTTTTTGAAAGATTCGCCGTATAATGCAAATGATCAAATATTTTTAAATTTTTTGGTTCAAATAAAATGTTATTATTTGTCAAATTTATATTTAAATATCACGCATAACAAATCCTAAATTCCATATCCTCGAAAATTCGCGATTACTACAATAATTCGTAATAATTCGAAAACAATTCGAATATTCGAAAAAAATTTCGAAAATTCGAGAATTTCTCGAATATTCAATTCGAGTTTCGAATCGAATATTGATATTCGATCCGATACGAACTATTTGTAAGTTCGAATTATTCGCACACTCTAATAAATAGCGAATCCCACCGTTTCTTAATATAGAATAATTAGACTCGCTCCGATACATTGTATGAAACGTCACAATTTCCCACACTTTAAGCCACTCGAGCTTCACAACAATGAACTTATAATCGTAACAAACATAATAAATACGAATAAAAAAGCTCCGTATTTACTCGAAGAACGTGCTCCGAGCGTAGGTGCTTGTTGCATACGTCCACCAACAATTACAACTGAATTACATTGTTGTATATTATATGATTTAAACTTAAGTTATATTGCTGTTAAGTTGATGGGGTTCGCAGCTTTCGTAGCTCTATTATGGTGTTTCTTTGGCTAAATGGGATAACTTGTTTATTGCTGTTTTATTATGTTTTTTTTTATTATTAAGGATATAGTATATGCAAAATGGAACCCACGGAAGACAGGCGGATTTTAAGTTTTTTGGTTAAAAAATACGAAAACAGAATTAATTCCATTCTGTTCTTTGACTTGTATTTATTACTTAGTATTTGGGTAAATAAACTTTTATTTGCCCCAGAGCAAAATCACTTGCTTGTGTTTAAATAACTGTAATTTTAAAAATTATTATATGGGTATACTACTTATTAGGAAATGTTATGCTATGTTTTGATTAAATTATTTAGTTTGGCATTTTTTTAAATAAATATTTGGTCCCAGAAAAAATCCGTCACACCTTATGTCCGTCGGACAACCAGAATATTTTTAAGGTCAAAATATAAATGGCGTAGTCTGTACCCTGTCGGTAAGTCGGTATTCTTGGTAAATGATTACGACCATGCATCTTTTTTGTCATTACTGCGGCCTCAGTCGACCAAGTTTCGCCAAATAAACGTGGTTGGCTTTAATATGTGTGCGTTCGGACAACCAGCAGGAATAAGTAATTAATTAATAATTTTTAATAATTTATGGGCAAAAAAATCAAAAATAAAATATATTCTATCAGAAAGCTCAAGGTTTAAAAAATGTAAAAAATGTTCGTCGGACAACCAGTCTCTTGGAAAACCAGTCACTTGAACAATTGAAGAAAGTATTTAGTAAATTATGGTGTTTTGGATAGTATTATATCTAAGTTTGGTAATTTTCTAGAAACCTGCGGCAACTCCGATTTTGACGAAATTTGGTATACGGGGGTTTTCACGAATTATCACGAATCTGAATTGGCGGAAACGTTTTGTTCTTAAGATATTCATCATCAGACTTGAATTTTAAACTAATCCTATTTTTACAATACCTCCCCTTCTTTTTGCACACAATTCTTTATTTAAAGCTAAAGAGGCACACAATATTTGTATTTCACCTTTTAAAACCCCGTTTTTTTACGTATTATACATTATTTTTGCATTAAATTGCATAGCTATACTTTGAATCATTTCAATCTCAGTGTGCCATGAAGCCCTATGTGTATGTATGGTTGCCGCATTATCAAAGAAAAGCCACGCAATTTAATGCAAAAATAATGTAAAAAACGTAGAAAAACGGGGTGTTAAAAGGTGAAAATCAAATATTGTGTGACACTTTAGCTTTAAATCAAGAATTGTGTGCAAAAGAAGGGGAATATAGTGAAAATAAGCTTAGTTCAAATTTGAACTTTGATGATGAATATCTCGAGAACGAAACGTTTTCGCCAAAAATATTTCAGATTCGTGATCAGCGCCCCAAAATCCCGTATATCAAATTTCGTTAAATCGGAGTTGCTGCAGGTTTCTAGAAAATTACGCTAAGTTTTACTGTAAGCATAAAACAAAACCAAAATTAACGATATTCTATCAGACAGCTTAAAATTTTAAAAGTTTTAGAAATGGCCGCAGGACAATTTAATAATCCTTGGGATATGGTAATATGGCTTAATGATTGACAAGTTAGTTAGCTTTGTTGTAGTGATCCTGCATTTTGATTCTGGTTGTTTTGGGTTTGAACTTTGTGTACAGCAGATGTACCTAATAAGGATTTTTCTGGTTTTATTCTTGAAACTGATTAAAGTGCTTTGCTCATTGCATATTACAGTTAATAAAGTAATGACCTATTATCTAAAGTAAATAAATATTACAGAAAAAAAAATGAACATTTAAAAACTGGGACAAGAAAAAACGTTGATTTACCCATTTAATACTTTGATGGGTACTGTGTTGTGCAGTTTAAATTCCATTAAGCTATACCTCTCAACGAAATACCGAGGTTTTTACTTCTTTTTTACCCAAGAAATGAGCCTTGCAAGCCAGGTATAAGGTTAAGAGAGGGGCTTGGCACCCAAAAGACGGCGATTAGCTCCCACAATAGGTATTTGATATCGGCCAGTAAAGCCACAAAAAAGGATGTATGTGACTAATCCAATCAGAAATGTTTACATGCAGGTATTCACGTTAAATTGTCTCTTTTCCTCACATTGCCTATGTGTTATGAATGTTATATGTATAGCTGATTCTGTATGTATACCTGATACTATTGACTTTAAAAAAACATCAAGGTCAAGAAAAATTGTATGTTAGAATTAGCGAAAAAAGTTAATTTTTCAGTTTGAATTTGATCAAATTTTGTTGTTAAATCACGAATTTTGCAAAAATATCTACCTGCATCTTTCTAATGGAAGTCATGTGGAAGTCTTGGATAAATAAATTGGAAAATAAAAAGAATTTCGACTAGTTTTAGTTGTAAAAAATAATAATTTTGCAAAATATGAATTTTGTCGATTCGCAGATTTTCTCGGGGGGTAAGAGGAAACGGGAACAAAATATTAAGTTAATTATATTAGAGTAATTTAAAATGTATTTTTGTTTTTAAATTTAAATCCATAGGACATTATTTAACAATATTTATTAGTATATGATATACATATTCTAGAGAAGAAATCCTAAAAATGTCTTAAAATGTTAAATAATGATGTATGTGTATCCATAGTTAGTTACCTATATTGCATAAAAACCTATAATAAAATTTAAATGTTATTTTAGAGACTATTACGTTATAATCTGTCTTAAACGACCACAAGTTCTCTCTAATGTATCGACTTAATAACGTCTGAATTTATTAAAAAGGGCGCAGCTTATTTCACCTTATATACAACCAGATAATTATCTAGCGGACTTGTTTATAATGTGACTGAATTTATTGTTATGATGTTGGAAAATATTGTCCAAGCTAAACTTGTAGCGTGAATCAATAAATATTATGATCTTCGTGAACTTTGTGACTGGTACTAATTTGACTTTAGCATCTATATTAGCATCATTTGTGGTATTACAAGTATGCATTTAAACATTTTTTTATTTATAACTTTATTTAAATAAATATTTGTGTAATTTAACACTAAGGTCAGTTTATTTAATATGGACTGGTTGAAACCATTCTTTTTTTTTTAAGTTATACCGTCCAAAAAGATCAGAATATTTAGAACAATTTAAAACAACGTTTTTTTTCAGAATATCCAGTAAGCAAGCTTCAGAACTAAGCTTAAAAATCCACAACTTTTTCCCAATTTAACTATCTCTGCGGTTGCACCAGTTTCTAAAACTCACCCTGTATCTTAATATTTATTGTTAAACTTTAAATTAGAATATTTATCCAACAAAGACCAAATGTGAGCTTTTTCTCATATTAAAAAATTATACCGGGTGTCCCAACTCTATTTATACAAGAAAGACTTTGGCCACTGCACGAAAAAACAAAAAAAATTAAATGTTTGTTTTTGCTGATTTTCAAAATGCATATCAACAGCATATCAATGTAAGTACTTATTAACGGATAAAGTTAAGAAAAAACCACACTAGCGGCAAAAAAATCACAGGATTTCGTAAAATTTTATATAATTAACACATTTCAGGCTATTTAAAAATAATATTTATTAAAAGTTTGTTAATTTTTTTATATGGTGAAAATGAAATATTAAATTTTTAAGCGATAAGAGAAATCGCACCGTATTTTCACTCAGATATAGAATTTTTATTTTTCAAATTGGATCAGGGCAATTTAAGAAATATCCCCCAATTTTGCCGCTAATGTACTGTATCATTGGGCGCATTCAGAAGTATAGTCTATTTAAAGTCTTATGCTATATCAGGATGATCTACTAATAAAAATAAACTCTTAAAGATAAGAATATCCCTTACAATAAAATGATTAACCACAATATATGGAAGTCAAAGGAACAGTGTCGTATTATTACATTTTACAATAAGACCCTGCTCTCCGACTACCGTTAATCATTTATTGGTCTTTAAGGGTTATTTTTATAATAATAATAATAATAATAATAATAACGTTTATTAATTCACTCTGTAGTTTTACAAATATAAACATACATAAAAACATAATATTCTTATATTTAAGTGAATTAAAGGGTGGAATTTCAGCATCCCAAACAGAAGTTGGGTGCTGTTGGACCCTAAAAATATTCTTCGTAGTAACTGTTATAAATTTTTTCTTTTTAGAAAAGAATAAATAAAATAAAGTTATAATACAGACAGCAAAGAAAGTAAACGATAGATAAGAAAACAGGTAATAAAGAAAGAAAAAAGAAAGAAATAGCAAAAGTTAAATTTAAAAGTGAACGCAGACAGATTTAAAATTTTAAAAATAAATATTAAAAAAAACACGCATAAACAAATTTACACGAACCCTTTTCATCAACAGCTAACCCACAAAAAGTTTTCTCCATATTGACTTCTTAAAAGTATTACACGACTGAGACAGATCTAAAATTTTGTGTTTATTTATAATCATAGCAGAATTATAAGAGAAAGAACGTTTAAAAATTTCTTTTCTGTGAAGGGGGATGGTTACAAGATACCTATGACGAATATTAATATTGTGAGCATCAGTTCGATTCCTGATTTTATTATAAAGGTAAGAAGGTGATTTATATTTTAACAGTTTATAATAAAAAGTTGCAGAATGAAGCTCTCTACGTTGTGACATGTTAAGCCAACCAATATCTTTTAATTTATGTGATATTCTCTGCCTTCTGCGTATACCAAAAATAAATCTAAGACATGAATTTTGAAGTTTTTGTACTCGTTGTATATCCGTACTCTCCAAACAGGGGCCGTACACATTATCACAAAAATTAAGATGCGAAAGTATTAATGCTTCACATAATATTTTCTTGGTAGTTTGATTAAGATAGTGTCGATGTGGGTAAAGTGTTTTTAAGACCGAATAACCAATTTTAAGTTTTGCAGTTATGTGCTCTTTAAAACGTAATTTATAGTCTATAATCAATCCTAAATTTCTTGCGAAATCTTTAAGCTGAATATTTTCGTTACCAAGCCGCAACTGTAAATTTTGCGACAAATAATCCCTATTATTTTCACTGGCAAACAAAATGGCAACTGACTTTTTCGGATTAAGCTTTAACATATGCTTTGTTGACTCTGTTAAAATATTATTAAGATCATAATTTAGGCAATTATTCGCATATTCAATATCAGAGTCATCAAAAGTAAAAAACAACTGGGTGTCATCAGCATACAGATGATAATCACAGTGCTGCAAACATTTGTACAAATTTGATGTATAGATTGTATAAAGCAGAGGACCAAGTATGCTCCCCTGAGGAACACCCAAAACTACAGACGCAGCATCCGAGATATCACCATCCACACATACACGCTGCACCCTATTTGTCAAAAACGATTCGATTAACTTCAATGACGTCTGTGAAAAACCTATGTATTTTAGAATTGCCAACATTAACTTATGATTTAACATATCAAAAGCCTTGGTGTAGTCTAGCATAATAAGGACCGATGGTTTATTACTATCAATGGAATGCAGGATATTATCAGTTACTTCAGCATTAGCAGTCGCGCAACTATGATAATCCCGAAAACCAGATTGTTTTGGAGGAAGAATATTGTTCGCTTTTAAAAAATTATTAATCTGCATATCCATACATTTTTCTAAAAATTTTGAAAACGTCGGTAATATGGATATGGATCGAAGGTCACTAAACTCCTTTGGCTGCTTAACTTTGGGCAATGGGACAACGTTAGCTTGCTTCCATATAATAGGAAAAGTACCACTTTCAATGCACGAGTTCACGAGGTATCGTAAATGAGGGATTATAAAGGGGCAACAATATAAAATTAAGGATAAATTTAGTTTATCATGACCGGCAGCATTTGATTTCATACCTCGAAAAATGTGCAAAATGGTCATTGTCAGTTACTTGAGAAAAGGAAAAATTATTTTCTGTAATGCGGTTATTCAAATAAAAATTTATAACGTCTTGATCAGGCTGCTGAATGTTGGCACTCAAGGCAGTAAAATGGTTATTTAATTCATTTACATTTTTTAGATTTTGAGGAATGTTATTAGATCTGCTTTTAATAATATTTAATTTATTAAGTTCCCGCCATTTTTCCTTGTCAGTGCATCTTTGAAATTTAAAATTAATATATGCCTTTTTTTCTGCCCTAATAGCTGAAGTAGTAAAGTTTCTTAGTTGTTTGTAGTATGCCCAATGCACTGGAGATTTAGTACTACGAAATCTATTTAAAGCCCGATTGCGCAATTTAATCATTAATCTGACATTCTCAGTTATCCACGGACAATAAGGTTTTTCCTTCCCTTAACCCTTTTAATGGGTGCGTGCTTATCAAATAACCCCAAAATACTATTTGTGAAAAATTCAGCCTTATCATCGACTCTATCCAGATCATATAATGTTTGCCACGAAATATTTTCCAGGTCATTTTGAAAATGATCAGAGTTAATATTTTTCGATGGGTCGATATTCAAAATCCAAAAGCACATCCCTTCACTTTTCTCAATCTGCAAATTACAAAATATCAAACTGTGATCTGAAATTTGTATGTCCCTAGTTCCCGAATCAACAACGTTATCACCATTGTAAAATATTAAATCTATAAGTGTAGAACTATGTAAAGTAACTCGTGTCGGCTCAGTTATCAGTTGATTAAGGTTAAGCATTTCCAGTTATTATTAATTATATGACTTTGCTAATATATTATATAGATTATATAGATTATGCCGACGGAGCTTATTTCACTGAAAATTCTATACTAAGTCGCTTAACCGCTGGGTGAGCAACGACCACAAATTATTCACCAAAAAAAAATAAATTAAAGTTTGTCTGTTCAGAAAAAATAAAAAACAATTGAGAACTTTGCAACACTAGGGTGATATTTACTTTGCAACACTAGTGTGATATATACTTTTTCCTCACTGCTATATTATACTGTTTTGACAATATTTTTACATCGAAAATCACCTACCTAGAAGCATTATATAACTTTTATCATTTTGGAATTTAAAAAGGCCCTCACTTAATAAAAATTGTATGGTTTTGTTAGGTAATAACGCTAATAGTTTAATACGGTTTTCTGCTATTATAAAGGTTTTTAAAAATTATCGATTCTTACATATTTTAGACACTCTTCTAAATAAAACGTAAGTGGTGCATATCCAAAATATTCCGTTTTTTAAAAATATCAGTAAATAAACTTACGGGACCGGGGAGTGAAAAGGGGTGCTGGGTGGGGTAAAATTGGTAAAACGAGTTAATGAAACTGAACATCACATGTAAAATTAAGTAAAAATAACAGTTTTCCTCATATTTTTAAGAAAAAATATAAAAAATATGAAAATTGTAAATGCATAACCTAAAGTCCTTAAAGTAAGGAAAAAACGACTACCAAACGTCAGTTACCATGCAAAATATGGAAAGCATTTGGCAACGTCGGAAGGGTCTGATTCTATTTATGAATGGATAAAAGAAAGTGGATTCATAAAGTGTGTATTAGCCTTAGGTTTAATTAGGGATTAAAAAAAAAAAAGATTTAACTAGTTGTTTGAGTACACGAAGAAAGAGAGGAAGGAATTTGATCTATAGGCTTTTTTCTCTGGCGCTTTAGGTCGAACGGTCAAGCGGCAAGGCTGCCTCTATAAGTACGTGCTCAAAGGTAGAAGGGAGATTTTAAATTTGATCTACTTACCTGACAACACTGTGCCAGTCAGTGAAAGTTGTTTTTTGTGGTTATGTCTATTTTTGTTTATGTTTTTATTTTTCGTAAATTTTAATAAATATAAAATAAGATGATTTTCGCTAATTTGGGTTCTACCGTTTAAGGTAAATAAAAGTTTTTTTACTGTCACTACAATAAATATGTCACTTGCAAAACCAATAGCAGTTTTTAGAATGACATCATAATATGTATCACACCAGTGTTGTAAAGTACTTTGCAACACTAGTGCTGTAAAGTACTTTGCAACACTAGTGTGATATAACGCATTTTCTATGCATGAAATCAGTGTGCTATTTGCTATTTTCACAAGTGGTCGTAGGAAAAATATATTTTTAATACATTTCTTGAATATCCTTAATGCATATCAGTAGTATTTTAACGAATATCGATAAATTTACGTGTTTTCAAAATATTGCAGGAATATGGAAATCTTGTAATTCATTTGTTTCCGGCAAATAAATCGACATTGAACATTTTATTCTGCTACCCAGATGATATATTTTAGATTAACAAGACACCAAGCCAGAACATCTGCCAAAACAAATCCGGCAGGGGTTCATTCCGAAATAAAGGTCATAAAATTCATCGTTGAGAAGTTTCGGCCGTAGCCGAACACATTCGAACATTATTCCAAATGCAATTATGAAAATGTGACTTAATGTTCTTGAGATTTATGTCCTAACTTAAATATATTAATTTACGATCTTATCCTTGCTTACGGCATCGAATGCGAATGCAAGTTTTATTATTTTAAAGAGCTTTTTATTTTTGGTTTGGTAGTACCGTATGGAAAAACATTAAAACATTACCAGCATTAAACATACATTGATGGTATGTTTTAATATCTCTATCTATCTAAGCTGTAAATATTAAATAAAAACGTAAATTAATATGTTAACATAACAGGTACTAAGGATGTATAAAAAAATTAATATTATTAAATTTAGTTGTAACACAGTTAAGTATACAGGATGTCCCATTTTGCAATAGCGGGATATCTCGCTTATCATTAAAGATAGAACCTTCCGGTGTTTGCGAACCTGAGCTACCGTTTTGTAAAACGAAAGATACCATAAACAAACCCGTCTTAGCACTCTTAGTTTCTTAGCTACAGGGCAATTTTAAAAATTTTACATTTTTAGAAAGGTACCTTTTACGTAGAATGCAGTGCAGAGTCAAGTTTTTTTTTAGATTATCTTGTTTTGAAAATATTGACCACTTAAGGGGTCTTTTAAATGGAACACCCTATATAGTTGTTCCAAAATAAATTCACCTTTTACAAGCTTTTCAAAAATATATAACACTGTGGGCTAATTTTTTTATAAACAACGGCAAAATTTCCAATGTTCATAATTCACATCCAAAATTTTGCAGTAGACAAGCACACAAATCAGTTAACAGTTTTTTTTATTAATTTGATTGTAGTTGTGGTTACGTTACGAATTTCAAAAGTGGATTTTGTTTATTATTTTTGATATCTAAATTAACAATATTCGGCTTTAAATATTAAAATGCAAATACTGACCAAATATGCCAGTTGGACTTTGATCGTTATTAGCCACGACCCTTCAATTACTTCATAGTAGTAGTAGTAGTAGTAGTATTAGTGGTTAATTCCATCGATAATTTATTTGTTTAAATATTTAAAAATTACCCTGAATTTATCTAGTTGTACTAGGTTTTGTAATTCTTATAATTCTACCAAGAAATTATTACAAATTCAGGAAGTAACAAATATTATAGGCAAAATTATTCTTACCCGATATTTCATTTTACACATATTTGACCAGACACACCTATTCACGGTAGCCACCTAGGATGGAAGCAAATGTGCACGGTCGTTTTCTTTTTTTATCTACTAGATTAACGTAAAAAGAAAAGGAAAAATGTTTAAGCGTTAGACTACCGTAAATGATGTGAGTTGCTTTTTGTCATGTCTGTGCCGACCGGTATACTGGCTCGGGGTTGATTCTGATGCAAAATTGGATTGTGCGAAAATTAGTGTTTTTAAGTATATTTTTTTCTTTTGGTTTTAAGTTAGGGTAATGTTTCAATTTATTTTAAATTGATTGTGTTTAGTTTTAAATTATTTTTTGATTCTTGTTTTTATATTTCTATGTATAAGTGGCATCTTTAAGATTCAGGTATTTATTTATTTATGGCAAAATAAAAAATGTTAAAAAGTCCGCCTCTGATTTTTCCCCACTTCGATAGATTAACCAACAAATGAGTTATCGATGGCTTTAACTATAATATCCAAATACTATTAAAAAATATGCCGATTTAAAGTTACTCAGCAACTGTGATAAACAAAACAACTTTGTTAAACTCCTACGTAGTATCGACTATGCATAGTTTGCTTACGAGTGATTTAAAATAATTATTTGTGCTAATTATGACGTACCATGTAGTTAAAATTAAAGTAGGAAGTTCATCAAATATTGTGTGGGATGTTGATTCCTATAATTAACTTTGTAAAAAAAACATTAGAAAATAATTTTATTTGATGCGTAACCATTTGTACAGACACAAAAGCCTTTTTAGATGGCATAAATAATATTCCTAACATACCTCCTTAATCTAACTGGCTGTATAGAAATTTCTTAACATAAAAAGCATTCAACACGTGCATATACGATTTAAATTAACTCCACTTATATAAATCATAATCAGCAATAAATTTAGTTTCTTTGTTAATCTGTTTCATTTGAAATTATAATTTTATTCACTAGTTATTAATTGAGCAATTTGTAACCAAAATAAAAACAAATGTTTTAATCTCAACGCGTCAGAATTTTAATTCCAATTCTTAAATGCATATTGACGTTTTAATGGTTAAGCCCTCCAGCTAAATCAAAGAAAATTACATTTATTCCGCCTAATTATTTTTTTGATAAATGATCTTAAATGTTGACTGACCATATCAATCAAAAGGTTTTGAACCTCTATGTGTAGTTATTAAATCTTTGTACCTTATTATAAAACATTAATTATTAGTCAAAGAAATATTATATGCTTGATTATAAAATGGAGATTTAGGTTAAGAACTAAAATAAAAATGGGAAGAGGCGCCTTTTTCTTTGTTCTCGTTTTCTCAGGTGATTAACGAATATAACTAATTACAAAGGCACGGGGTTTGTTATTTTCCAGATAGTTAATGAGTGTATTCTTATATTAAAGTTTTAAAATAAGTTAAGATTTAATGTAATCGTAATAAAGTGTCGGAAAAGCCACATTTGAACAAAATATTTTTTATTTAACAATAAAAAACATGAAAGAAACTTATTTTTATTTTTAAGATTTACCAATAAAATATTTTTTAATTTATTAAATACACAGATCATGTAACAACAAAAATTTGACTGAATTGTTACCACCACTCTGTTTCCATCTCTTCACAATTTTTGTTTTTATTTTGTTTAATTTGGTAAATAAGTTCATATGCTTTGGATTTAGGGATTTGATCTTAAGTGTTGACTAACCATATTAATCAAAAAGTTTTGAACGTCTATGTGTAGTTATTAAATCGATGTACCTTATTATAGAGCATTAATTATTATTCAAAAAATATTATATGCTTGATTATAAAATGGAGATTTAGGTTAAGAACTAAAATAAAAATGGGAAGAGGCGTCTTTTTCTTTGTTCTCGTTTGCTCAGGTAATTAACGAATATAACTAATTACAAAGGCACGGGGTTTGTTATTTTCCAGATAGTTAATGAGTGTATTCTTATATTAAATTTTAAAAAATATTTAGATTTAATGTAATCGTAATAAAGTGTCGGAAAAAGCCACATTTGAACAAACTATTTTTTATTTAACAATAAAAAACATGAAAGAAACTAATTTTTATTTTTAAGGGTTATCATTAAAATATTTTTAATTTAATAAATACGCAGATCATGTAACAACAAAAATATGACTGAACTTTTACCACTACTCTGTTTCCATCTCTTCACAATATTGTTTTTTTTTTTGAATTTTTTTTTTATTTCTTAATTAAGTTCATATGCTTTGGATTCAGGGATTTGATTTTAAGTGTTGACTAACCATATTAATCAAAAAGTTTTGAACCTCTATGTGTAGTTATTAAATCTATGTTCCTTATTATAAAGCATTAATTATTAGTCAAAGAAATAATATATGTTTGATTATAAAATGGAGATTTAGGTTAAGAACTAAAATAAAAATGGGAAGAGGCGCCTTTTTCTTTGTTCTTGTTTTCTCAGGTGATTAACGAATATAACTAATTACAAAGGCACGGGGTTTGTTATTTTCCAGATAGTTAATGAGTGTATTCTTATATTAAAGTTTCAAAATAATATTTAGATTTAATGTAATCGTAATAGAGTGTCGGAAAAAGCCACATTTGAACAAACTATTTTTTATTTAACAATAAAAAACATAAAAGAAACTAATTTTTATTTTTAAGGGTTATCATTAAAATATTTTTTAATTTAATAAATACGCAGATCATGTAGCAACAAAAATATGACTGAATTTTTACCACTACTCTGTTTCCATCTCTTCACAATTTTGTTTTGTTTTTTTTTGTTATTATTTTTATCTGTTAATTTAGTTCATATGCCTTGGATTTAGTTTATGGGGATTTGATCTTAAATTTTGAATAACTATAGTAATTAAAAAGTTTGAAACTCTATGTGTAGTTATTAAATTTATGTACCTTATTATAAAGCAATAATTATTTATTAGTCAAAGAAACATTTTAATGCTTGATTATAAAATTAAGATTTGGGTTAGGTACTAAAATAAAAATAAGGAAAGGCGCCCTTCTCTTTGTTTCCATTTTCTTAAGTAATTAACGAATATAACAAATTAGCTAGGTACAGGGTTTGTTTTTTCGAGATAGTTAATGAGTGTATTTTTATATTAAACTTTAAAGATAATTTAAGATTAAATGTAATCATAATAGAGTGTTGGAAAAGCCACACTTAAACAAACTATTTTCTATTTTAACAATACAAATCATGAACCGAACTAATTTTTATTTTTAAGATTTATCATTAAAATATTTTTTTAATTTAATTATTACGCAGATCATATAACCACAAAATTATAACTGAATTTTTACCACCACTCTGTTTCCATCTTTTTACATTTTTATTTAATTTGGTTTTATTTTTAGTTTATAAGGATTTGATCTTAAATGTTGACTAACCATAATAATCAAAAAGTTTTGAACCTCTATGTGTAGTTATTAAATCTATGTTCCTTATTATAAAGCATTAATTATTAGTCAAATAAATATTATATGCTTGATTATAAACTAGAACATTTGGGTTAAGAACTAAAATAAAAATGGAAAAGGCGCTTTTTTCTTTGTTCTCGTTTTCTTAGGTGATGAACAAATATAACTAATTACCAAAGTACGGGGTTTGTTGTTTTTTCCAGATAGTTAATGAGTGTATTCTTATATTAAGAGTTTAAAGATAATTTCAGATTTAATGTAGCGCAATAGAGTGTAGGCAAAGCCACCACTGATCTCGATGGATTGCCAATGTTATAAACTGCGCGAAACAAAAGTTACATTTCATGGGCGAAAAACCAGGTTTGTGCGCAAGCCAGTTGAGGGTAAACGCACCCGGCCCCAAACAAACTATCCGCTTTATAGGAAAGAATTTTTTGACGGCGTCCTGGTTTTCTGTTCGAAATACGGTAGCTAATGAGCGTTACGGTCAGACCGCGGACGAAGGGTACGGGGTGCCGCATGTTCGTCCACCCATTGTGCGAGGTCGTAAAAATCCAAAAAATGCTTCTAGTCACTGCGAATCTAAATGTAGGTAGGTTATCTATGAAAGCCACACACAACAATCTTTTCTTATTTAACAATTAAAAACAAAAAAAACAAAAAAAATATAATTAAAATATTTTTTTATTTATTAAATATGCAGATCGGTAACAACAAAAATATGACTGAATTTTTACCGCCACTCTGTTTCCATCTCTTCACAAAGTTTTTTTTTAAATTTGGTTTTTTCTTTATTTTTTTAAATTGTTAAGTAAGTTTCAGTTTATATAGGCATTTGATCTTAAATGTTAACAGACCAGTGTATATTTTTAGTTTTTTTTAGTCATTGGCTCTTTTTAACTAGTGCCATATTATTCAATGAACTGTAACGATTAATTTGACAAATATTTACTACGAGTTCCATTTGGTTTAAACTTATAGTTGCAATAATCTCGAAACCAAAAATGATGGTAAAAAATTCGAGAAATGCAGGAAAACGATTTTTTTAAAATTGTCCTAAAATACTTTATCATAAGGTTATTCAAGACTTCGAATTTGTAAAACCTGGAACTTCAAAGTTAATATACAATTAATACTCATTATAGACTTTAGTTGCGTTTACTTTCTAGACGGTTATTACCATAATAAATATTCCAATTACAGTGAGTAATATTATTATAATAAGTGTAAAAACATCGCGACCATAATCTATTGTTTACATATAGACGCTACGAAATGTTTCCCATTGGTTAATTCCCCGAAAAATAATTTCCATTTATATTCAAAAACAATTAATTGCTAATTTATATTTCCTCAAAACGTGCCTCATGACAATTTGGTTGATTTGCCACGATTTATTCAACGTGCTGTCAACAGAGTTTTTTTATTGTTTTAATTGATTTTTATTGGTTGGCAAGTTGGCAAATCACAGGTGGTCGTCTCCGGTGAGAACGGAGTACATTATGGAAGCTATATGCAAATTGCTTACATTTAACCGACAAATGAACAATTAGAAATTTAATTTTGTTTTGGTTTAAGCTTTTAAAAATAAGTTAAACGGAACTTCTTTACCGTTATTTTTGGTAATAAAAAATATTAGGTACGTACCTATTAGTCTTCAGATTTCTTGTATTTTGTTACCAATTATATTTGAATTATAAATTGTAGATACCATAAACTTAACTTACACTACACAATTATAAATATAAACGTCGTGCCAGCTCGATGCTTTTATTCGAGAGTTGTAGTGTGATGAACACTGTAGGCAGAGATAAGACAAAAAATGCCCTGATCTAAACATTTCCTGATATGATTGCTTTAAAATATCTTAAAAATTTCCTATAAAAGGTTTTGATGTGGCACAGCCTGTATACATACAGTATACAACAATTTTGATAATCTAATAAAAAAAATCTGTTTGTAAAAGGACTTTGTACGGCCAAATAAATTTACTTAGGTAAAAACAAACCAACCGTGGTCACGACTTATAGTAGAGTTACAATAGGTATTCCAAATATCAATATAACTTGTGTTTTGTTTAGTTTTTCCAAATAACAAAAAATTTGGTAAATATTATGTAATTAAAAATAATTTAACATGTTTTTTATTATTAGTCATTATTTTAAATCGGAATTGAATGTATTACTTAATTTAAAATAACTGATTATTTCGTTTGGTATAGTATATTACATTACAAGTGTGGAAACTGATTAATTTCATACAAGTGAAAATACAAGGCGTCAGCCTAGTGCGACAAAACCAAGGAGTGTAAGAAAGTCATTTTTAAACAAGTGATGTAGATGTACACTATTTTTCCTACGCCACAAAATATTAACAAAAAGAATTTGTCTTTACAGAAAAAATAAGAAACAATTGAAAACTTTGCAACACTAGGGTGATATATACTTTTCCTCACTGCGGCATATTATACTGTTTGACAATGTTTTTATATCACCTATCTAGGAGCTTTGTATAACTTTCATTATTTTGGAATTTAAAAAGATCCTCACTTAAAAAATATTGCACGGTTTTTTAATGTAATTCAAATTACCAGCCGGATAACTCCAAATTTATTTTAAATAACATTATAACAGCGATGACAGCTTAATATCTATTATACTTTGGATCACTAGTGTTTTATATGGCATTTTTCCACGACCGTTAAAAAAAAATGTTGTTTTTTTAATCGTTAACATGAAGCCAAAGTACTGTTTTTTAGTACACTACATAAAGTGTTAAAAAAAAGTACCTTTTATAACACTTTGAAGCTTTTTTCACACTTTTGAATTAGTGTTTTGTTTTAATGCCTACTAGAATAAACTTAAATATCAATTTATGCATATAACAGTAAACGCGACATCGACTGACTGAACCAAACGATCAAGTTACCTTTGATTTCGTCATTATTTCTTTTAGTTCATGTGTCACTTGTTTTAAAATTTGACAGTTTGCAAATAAATTTACTAGAAATTATTGAAAATTAATAGTAATAATGAATTTGGATGACTAAGAAATTGAAAATAAATTTATACTGGTTTTAATATTATTTCTACAAAAAGTAAGTGCATACAAATTTCTAAAATTAAATAATAAATGCATAGTTATGAAGAGGGTAATTGTTTCTTAAAAATAAGGAGGCTAATATTTTTTGTGGCAATATAATAACTGTGCTGCATAAAATAAAATTAATAAGTTTAGATATATGAAACATGTATAACATGGTATTTTGGAAAAAAATTACGGTCGTGGAAAAATATGGTATGTAACAATTTTTTACTCTAGGATTGCCGCACTCGCCTAACGGCTCGTGCTGTCAAACTTCCCATCGTAAAAAAGTATCATTTTAAGCACTTGTTACATAAATTACTATTTCTATGCATAAAAACAGTGTGTACTCTACTCTTTTCATATGTGGTGGTAGGAAAAAATATTTTTTTTATTATTAGTTGTTGTTTAACCTAACTCAAGAATTTCCCAAGCTTATGCGTATAAGTTTATCACCCTGTATCCGGAATTACGGTTATGGTAACTACTGGGTACCACTTTCCGAGCCAGAATTGTACATATGTGTAAAATTCTTTTAAAATAAATAATATGTCTCTTTTTAGCATTTTTTTAGCGTTTCTTAAGCAAAGTCATGATTTTTCTTGACATTTTTAATTTATTTCGGTGATTTTGAACGACATTAGTTAATAACGTTCTTCTTGTTTTGTACGATTGCCAGATTATCAAGAATTCGAATAACAAGAATCAAATTTATAATATGGATTTACAAAGATTTTTCACGAATTAGATTTGACAAGTTATAAAATTGATTTAATCGTAAGCTAAAAATAATTTATAAAATACATTGTTTGTGAAAAGTGTTATTTTACATTTGCTAAGATTTATATAAAAAACTAAACCGACTTTAAAATAAATGATGTAACTAAAATTTTAAAAACAATGACACCTGACACACAAAAATAACATACATGCAGTTTATACAATAAAATACATTTATAAAAGATCAACTATCACCATCAACCACATGACAAATAAGAAAATTTTGACATAACATTTCCTACCTTAATTGTTTAAACATTCAGCATACGTTTGATATCCAAGCATACGCCTACTAGAGGCAAGTTTGCCGCGTGAACAAAATAAGTCAGAGGAAAAATTTATGTCTCGTACCTTTATCTCTTGCGATCCTGATTAAGTTTTCTTATGGAACCATCAAGAAAATGCACTCTTTTGAATAAAAAAATTGCATACATACAATACAATAACGAACACAGAACAATCGGTGTACGTACCTAAAAACAAAAACAAAAGGTGTTGAACATATAAGGCCGGCCGCAAACATCAAGTTTTTGATCCGATTAGTCGGTCCGACTTAAAAATGTCTACGTGATCACTGGTTGTGACATTTTATATTTTAAATAGAACCTATGACACCCTAGACATTATTCAGTCGGACCGACTAATCGGATTAAAAATCTGATCTTCCTCTTTTTAAGTCGTTTAAAAAAATATATTGTCTGTCTGTCATAACTATTAAAAAAATCTAAGATTGCAATAATTAGCACTTAATAATATATTATTTTCTTATACAAGGTATTGTTCGTAACTTCAAAGGTGATTACAAGCAGAAAAGTTCATTATAGCATATGTATGTCCGAAAATCAGCGGCTTCTGAGAAAAAAAGGTAAACCTATTTCTTTTTAGTTATAAAATCAAATACTTTTGCACCTTTATAATTTAAACTTATATGCCTTTATAGCGTAAAATAAAATAATACATCACATTTAATAATTAACTATCTCAAAAATATATTTTCTTGCTTATTAAATACAATTTTTTGAACAGACAAATAAAATCCCCTCACACAATTTGCAACGTCGTACGCGACATGATATTGGTAGGCAAAAAAATAAATACCTGAATGAAAAATTGTTTGATAGCATACATTGCATAAATTTATGCCAGTTAGGTTTACCCGAATTGAAATAACATTTTATTTTAGTATGTATAACTTTATAATTGCGTGCATTTTGATAGGAAAGAGATGTTTTTGATTAGTTCTGGCTAGTCGTGCGAGCAACAAAAGGGGAATATTTTGAAAGTAAGTCAGAACTGATAGCCGCGTGGTTTATTTACTTCTGATGTTTACTCTAGAATACTTTCAAAGTGTGTTTTTTGGTGCATTGCATCGTTTTGTGTATCGCCACGTATCGGTAAGTCCTGCCATTTTTTTGGTAAATGTAATGTACCGAAAGCGTTATAAAGTAAAAATTATTACAATTTAATGAATCATTTGCTGTCCTTATGTGCTCGTATCCCTGTAATGTTGCAACGTTGTCAAATATTTGGGAAACGTTAATTATTTACGACTTAATTTTTTTCTAAAAAGATTGATTTTCGAACATAATTTTTTTATAAACTTGTTTGTTTATAATAATGCAAGGAATCATCTCTTTAAAACAATATTTTCCAGTATTTTTAGCTTTAATACACTTAACTGATTTCGTTTAAAAAATCACACAAAATCCTTATTGCAAATAATTATAATTAGCAAAACGTTGTTTCTCGACTTGTATCTTTTCATGCATCCCACAAACGCAAAATGATTACACTATCATAAATTTCTACACTGACACGAAGGTTTAAGTTGTATCTGACAAGACTGTAAAATTATGGCTATAACTATGCTAAATTATAAAATTATTTGATTTGTGTGCTATAATCTTACCATACAATTACGTTGATCTTAGGGAACCTATGGCAATACAGAAATTTCTAGTAGATCACGAAGTAATTTCAATATTATAGGGATAGAACTCAAAGATATGGCTTTACTGTTATTATAATATGCATCGATACATGCTATGTTTGATGACCTATTCGTATAATTTGCACTTTTAACCAAAATTAAATAGTCGATGTAAGCTTTGTTCGATCAAAGAAGACTTGAATTTTAAATGAAACATAGAAAAGACAACTTTTTATCAAATAACTGTTTTGATATGTACAAGGTTTCCATTTATACTTTGCCACCCAATTTTTAGCTATAAACTTCAAGAAGGATAAAAATAACATCTTGTATAAAGTTTCATACTTTTATATCTATTATCTTTGAGCATGGTCAAAAGAAACAAATAAAAATCAAAAATTTAGGAAACTTAAAAGGCATTTTTTAGTAGAACACCCTCTGATATTATGCCACCATAAAAAAGGTACTTTAAGCTTGATTCACCCAAAGTCTAAAAAATAGTAGATATAATTTCTATACTGTTTTTAATCAGCATAATTAAATGTTTTGTGCTTAGTTTTAATAATCATTGACATTGGGTGCTCACGTTACATGGAATTGATTTGTTCGAACCAGGCACGCAGTTCAGTTTCGAAAACATTCGAAACCGACCACCAGAATACGTTTCTAGTTCTCTCAGTATTACGATGTACAAGGTATCTCCAAACATTTTTTGACTTTTCCATCATTTCTAAAGAAATTAAGATTTGCCAATCGATATTGTAAAGCAACCAGAATTGGGCCCAGAATTTGAAAATCTTAAATGAAAAACAAAATACAAATGCTGGCTCAAGAAACACTAATTTATTGTTAGTATTTTGGATTTTACGGTCGTTTAAGTGTTTTTTAAAAATGATACTATTCACTATACGGAAATACAACATTAATTACATCTAACTTTATTTGTTTCTGAAAATATGGTCAGCTAATATGTTTAAGATCCGGCATTAAAAATATACCCTCATCTGTTAATTGAATAAAATAATATTTTTCTGAGCAGATTTTTAATATACTGAATACAAGTAACTTCTGCCAGCATAGGTTTGCTACATTTAATAATATTTAAATACACTAATAATTAATTTATTATGATTGTTTTTCTTTGACATGTTAATTGTATGTACCAAACAGTGATATTATAAACCTTGTTGTAGTAAGCACCCATCTCTATGACTGCTACACTTACCTGCAGCCAGGTGAGTACATTTTTCGTTTGGTTTAAGCAATAATAACATTTAAAAGAAAACAATTATAAATAAACTAAGTATTAATTAAAAAATAATTTTATTAGTTGCTGCAGACCTATGCTGGCAGAGTGTTGTCCACTTGCATTCATTACATTAAAATCTGCATAAAATATTATTTCATTTAATTAACAGATGAGGTATAATTTTTTTAACGCCGGATCTTAGACTATTATAGTATTCAGGTAATTATTAAAGTAGCGCCATTTTGTAGCAGAGTGCAGCTACTGACTTTGTGTTCTGGGGATATAAAATACCCCAGCCAGGAGCTTTAAAATGAAGTATTACTCTGACCCACCCCACAGTGCAAAAAAAATATTTTTAAACTGACGGTCAGCTGTGAGCCTTAACATTTAGAGAGCTGTCATTGGTTCTTAAAAAATGCATACCTTGGTCAACCCCAGTAAAACGTTTTTCCTAAGTAGCTTGGCTATTTTAAAAGATTTTTAAATTCGGTCTTCACTGAGCGTTTTGGAATATTATTGTGTAGGCCGCTCTGGAAGCACTTTTTTCATTTTTGATTTTTGTTTTTATTTTTTCCAAAAAGGAAAAAATAGAAAAAGTGACTCAGAGCGGCCTAGACATAATAATTTTATTAAGAATGGCGAAAGAATGAAATTTCCATTTTCACTAGGAAACTTTTATAATCAGAAAAATAAAAATGCAAAAAATTTGGAAATAAATCAGTAGGCTCATCTTAAATTTGTACATGTGTCAACAATGTTTCAACCCCCACTACGCATAACTTCGCGAGACGGCAAGTGCAGCCTGCACAGCGTCGCGCTCGGCCCACTTAGTGACCACTGCTAGTATGTTTCTAGCTGCGGAAAGGGATAGAGTTTGGATAATTTTTTGCAAATTAGGATTTTTCCGACTGTGAACTTATGTTTGTGATTTATTAATTTTTTAATTACACATGTTTTCGTAAGACACTTTTATTAGGCCAATTCGTGGTTAAAATATTTATAATTGGATCCCGAATTTAATTAAGGTTTTCTCCAACTACTCGGGCACATACCCCTCCAAGCATTAAATCACTGAAAAAACCTTTTCATAAATTAAATATAATATGTATTAGTAAAAATAATTACTATTCTGATTTTGTGGTTACTGGTTATAATATTATTCTGGTTGAGTCATTGTATTTTTACTTTCTTTTAGGATTTATTCTATTATGCTAATCTTATTAGGCAACAGTTTTTCCTCGAATTAGGGTTTTCGGAATATTTGCATTCGATAGATAAGAAAAATACTTTTTTTATATACCGTACGAAAAAACAAAAGCCAAAAAGAAACGATATAACTGCTTTTTCATATACATATGTATACAGGGTGTTTTAGAAGTCTGGGATCAAACTTCATGGTGTAATTTCTTATGTTATTTTCTGAAAAAAGTTCTTATAAACATATGTCCGGAGTTGCTTTTTACTGAGATACAGGGAGTTAAAAATTAAGGAAAAAAAAATAGTTTTCCAAATATTTTTAATATGCTTGGGCCGATTTGGATAAAATTTGGTACATTTATTTAAAGTAGTAAGGCGCTTATTTATTTCTAACCAAATTGTTATTATTGGGTCCAGTGGCGTCTCGGTGGGCACCGCAATTTATATTATTGAGCAAAAAAGCACGCAACTGACTTTTTTGACGTTTTTATATTTTTTTTTATATAATTAGGCAATACAACATTTTAGTCTTTTGTATTTTCTTCCTTGTGACCAAGAAAATCGAATCAAACAGCCGCCTTGACGAAATCAAGCAACAAATTTTTCGTGGTTTTTGGGCAAAATTTGGTCATTTTTTTTATTCAATTTTTTACCGATTTCCAGTTATCGTAGAGAAAAGTGATAAACAGCTTTTCAACAGGCAATTAAATAATCTAAGGAATGGCGCAAAAGTTTTTTAAAAATTTTAAATAATAAAGCGACAATTTTAGGTCAAAATCGGCACTTTTTAGTAAAATTCAAAAATTCATATCTTTAAAACAATTTAAACTAGCGACTTAAAATTTTAATATGTTTTAGAGCAAATAGTAAACATTATGCTAAAATTATTTTAAAATTTTAGCTTTAGTACTTTTTCAGAAAAAAATAAAATGTAAAAAAATGTCCCATTTTTTAACAAAAAAAAATGAAAATTTTAAAGCTTTATAAAACACGCTGTATAGATGATACGATTATGCTTAATATCTTGCTTTATAGAACTTTTCGTGTAAAATCCAATGACATTTACGTTTTTTTAATTCAAGGTCAAAATTTTAAGAAAAAAAAATAAAAACATGCAAAAATTTTAAAATTTTTGTCAATTTTTTTCATTTAAAAATTTCTCAGAGAAAATAAAACATTTTAAACAGAAGACCATTTAGGCGTTTTGATTCTAAAAGAAGCCCTTTCATGTCCCAGTAATCCCATGACGAATGATGTAACCGTTTTCAAGTTATTAAGCCTGAAATTCGGTCAATTTTTTTCTACAAAATCGTAAATAACTCCGTTTCTATTTATCCGATTAAACTCAAAAACAACAGGATTCTGAACGGGACCATTTCTGACTTGTCTGCAAAATTTCGTTTCGATAAAATAAAACCCTGGACAGATAATTGATTACGCTCACCACGATTTTTAAAAAGTTACATTTTTTGCCAAACCCTGTACTTAACGTGCTCCAATTGTTTTGAAAATTTTTTGACAGTTATCCCATTAAGTGGCCAATTTTTCCTGAAAGTTTCAGCTTTCTATCTTTTCTCGTTTTGAAATTATGATTTTTTTTAAATGCACGTTGAGCGAAAATTTAGTATGGGGATGATATACAGGGTCCGTCACGACGAGTTGAGTCGACAAGTATATAGGAAACGCCTAGGAATATTTTTCTGAAAATTTATATAGGAGGGTAACTGAAAGAGCTCTCTTTAACAAAAATATTTTCAACTCTCGACAGCTTCCGGTTATACCGGAAGTAGACATCAACTTCGTTATTTTAAATAGAATGTCCTATTTTTATTGAATTTTTGGAATCTACGTTAAATTTTAATACAACTTTGTATAAAACATCATACACCTAGGTCTAGCCATTTTGCAGCAATTTCAGTTTTTTCGAAATATTTGACAGATGCAACCTTAGACAAAAATAACAATTTCTTAAAATTCAAACAAGATAGGCTAACTATTTTCTGACTTTGGATAAATAAGATCCATATCTTACCACTCACATGAAAATTGTCAAGAAAAAATATACAAGGTGCCCAAAAATTAACACCGTATTCTGATATTTTGAAAACACAAAAACTTAATTTTTTAAATGTCAACCTTATTTTTTTCTTCACCAATGGATTCTACGCTACAAAAGAAGGGCACTTTATAATTACAACCCTATGTTTAAAGTGAACGGTTTGCGTATAAAGTGGAAAAAACTTGTTGGTTTAGCGTGCCTAATTAACTCGATAGCTTCTGTTTTTTGTTGATTCATTCATGCCAAAGCCAACTGCCATTTTTGAGTGTCCTAATAAAGATAGAAATATTTCGCCATCTTAAAATGTTCATCTGTCAATTTCACTCTAAAATATAGTATTTATGCATCAATTTTATATTTTAAAGTTTAATTTTTAAAATTAATTCGATCAAAAAATAAAGGGGGGGCATTAAAGAAATGCACTGTATACATATTAACTAAACCGTCATCTTAAATCACTTCATTAATAAAAAAAACGCATCAAAATCCATTGAATAGTGGTAAGAAACCTAATAAAAAAATTGATACTTTCTGTATAATATTTTTTTTATTTTATTATATACCTATTTATAAATCTTACAATTTAAGCAATTTTGTAATTTCTAGATGGTATAATAGCGTAGTTAAAATGTATTTTAGTTTTAGGGTTTTTTTTTTAATTTAACATCTTTTGACCCACCCTGTATGGCAATTTTATATTTTATTATAAACCATAGCTAGCTGTAGACAATTCCTATAAACACATTTTTTAATTGCAATAGTAACAACAATATCGATTTAAAATGTAAACTATTTTTAAAACACTCTGTATATGTTTCTTTTAGATATTATTATACATAAAAACCTTTTTCTTGAATCACTCTATCTATAGAAAAAAGCCGCATCAAGATCTGTTGAGAATAGTAAGGTCAATATCGAATTTTAAATATAAACTATTTTTTAAACACTCTGTATATGTTTTTTTGGATAGTATTATACATATAAACCTTTCTTTTAAAATCACTCTATCCAATTAAAAAAAAACACATCAAAATCCGTTGAGTAATATCAGATTTTAAATGTAAACTAATTTTTAAACACTCTGTATATGTTTTTTTAGATATTATTATATATACATATAAACCTTTCTCTTGAATCACTCTATCTATAGAAAAAAAACGCATCAAGATCTGTTGAGAATAGTAAGGTCAATATCAATTTTAAATATAAACTATTTTTTAAACACTCTGTATATGGTTTTTTGGATAGTATTATACATATAAACTTTTCTCTTAAATCACTTTATCTATTAAAAAAAACGTATCAAAATCCGTTGAGTAATATCGGATTTTAAATGTAAACTATTTTTATAAACACACTGTATACATTTTTTTAGGGGTATTATTATACAAATAAACCTTTTTCTTAAATCACTTTATCTATAAAAAATCCGTATTAACATCCGTTGAGAAATATCGAATTTTAAATGTAAACTATTTTTTAAAACACTCTGTATATATATTTTTTTTGATATTATTATGCATATAAAATTTCCTCTGAATTAATCTATCTATTAAAAAAAACCGCATCAAAATTAGTTGAGAATAGTAACGTCAATATCAAATTTTAAATAAAAACTATTTTTTAAACACTCTGTATATGTTTTTTTTGTATTGTTATACATATAGAACTTTCTCTTGAATCACTCTATCCATTTAAAAAACCGCATCAAAATCCGTTAAACACTTTTAAAGATTTTAGCATACATACATACAAACAGACAGAAAAAGGGAGTTTATTTTATACTATATAGTGATAGTAAAGACAAGTTATTTTTTTATGCGCTCGGCCGGATAGCGCGCCAACCAACTTAACTGCGCGAATTATTATAAATTGTAAAAATAAAATTGTTTTGGACACTTTCTCATTCAAGGTTAAACGCCACCAAACATTACAGAAATTACTCGAGCGAGGCACGATTGCTAGTTGAATTATACGCTGTTGCCAAAACGTGCCTTCGTTGTAAAAACGTGGTTTTGGATTTCAAGTTCACCTCACCGTGATGTTCGCAGTTGTTCACAGACCGGATCTGGACCCAACCACATACGCTATTAAATCTGACGCAAGCATTTTTACGGTTCAAAGCTTAAAGTGTAAGAATAGTTTTACTTTAAGAAAGAATAAATACACTTTGTCAAGGAATATAAACTTTAAAGCCAAGCACTATAACATCCTAAATCATTTATTTTTTTGATTTTTATACCAAAGCCATCAGTCTTACGGGGTCAACCATGTGGTTCTGGAACCACTTTAACTATAAAATGTCAACCTCGGATAAATTATAGGTTCCAATGTGGCAACGGGCATTACTTTTACGACGTCCCGTATCGTCGGTTTTCATTTCGTCGCTGCATATTTTTATATTTTATGTATCATTTTTGTTGCAACTTCTTTCCTTTCTGATCGCTCGATTCGATCAAAAAGGAATCATCGCATATTGTTGCACTTACGACTTTAATGGTCTGGTGGCTTTGTGTCTGAATATTTATGTATATCATGTACTTTGTGTTGTTAAACATTGAGTGAGTGTGGTTCACCATCAAGTTTTAATGATGATATACATAGTGAACAGATCTTAAATTATTTTAATTAGAAACAATAAAGATTAAAGTTATTAACACCGATATATTTTTTATTATTTTGGACATTTGCAAGGCTTAAACGAAAGCCAAGCGACAGACCCTGTCATTTTGTAGGTAGCAAAAAGTTTGTCAGTGGTGCAACCCCAACATAGTGAGCTGATTGGAGACAATTTAAGTTTGAATCATACTGGCTTTGGTGTAGGTACCAAGTACCCCGACAGCACCCTGTGGTATCCCGGGAGAAGCATAATTATTTAAAATTCTCAAAGTCATAATATACAGGTTGTTAGAGAAATAATGTAACTTTAAGAGGGGTGACTCCTGCATTTCTGGCTAAGCTCAAAAAGTTTCAACAAATTAATATAACAAAAAACATTAATTTATAAATTTAAATACTTAGAAATCACAAAATTTTGCACGACAAGGCAGTATGGATTTCGCCACAAAAGATCTACAGCATATCTTCTTTCCTTCATGTACACTGTTAGAATAAGTCTCTTGAGTTTCTAGGTAGGAGTCCCAGATCGTTGCTCTTGATATATCCAAAGCTTTTGATCAGGTCTGGCATGCCGCACTTCTTAATAAACTTCCCTCCTATGGTCTCAACTACACTCTGTACTTGGGTCTCTAGTTATCTATCTGATCGTCGTATATCAGTTATTGTGGACGGCCATTCTTTAAACTTTCACCAAGTAAATGCTGGAGTCCCTCAGGGCTCAGTTCTGGCACTAACATTGTTTCTTCTTCACATCAACGACCTTCTCTCGTCCACAACTAATTCCATTCATAGTTTTGCCGACGATAGTACCCTTCACTCCAGTTTTTCAGGTTCCTAAGCCCATCACCTAAACCTGACTTGGAAAACAAACGCAGAGCGATGCAGATATCTCTTTCGTAGGATCTTAATTAATATTGGATTGGGGCGCCAAAAATCTCGTCCATTTTAATGCATCCAAAAACACAATCGTGTTCCTTGTCGCGAAAGAGTCATCAAATACTCATCCTCTACTTATGAGCGGCCAAGTGTTACAGAGCAAAGACACCTTCAATCTTGTGGGCATCACATTTGAAAGTAACCTGTAACTGGCATAAACACATTGTATCTATAGGCCCCGGCAGCTTCAAAAAAGCTTGCATTTCTCTTTCGAGCCAAAAAGTATTTTTCCGCTTCTAATTTATACACTTATATGTGTCCCAAATCCGACCTCCCTTGGAATATTGTTCTCATATCTGGGGCATGGCGGCTCCCACAACCCTAAAGCATTCTGACTCTATCCAAAGAAGAGCTATTCGTCTCATTAATGATCCTTCACTTACAGAAAGGTTTTCCTCTCTCTGCCCATCGTCGGGTGTGGGGGATTTATCGCTTTTATAGGTACTTTCTATGTCCAGTATAGTCTCCACTCTCACGGTTCCCACCGAAGAAACTCGCAATGCAACGCGCGCATCCCTATATGGTCCAACTGGACAGGCCCCCGAACATCCCACTTTGTTCGTTCTTTTATCCCAGGAAGCTTTAAGAATGTGGAACCCAGCTCGTCCATAGAGGGTCTTCCTCTACCCCCAAACTCTTCAGGTGACTGGGTCCCGTATCAACAGGCTCCCTCTACCTCGATTGAGACATCAAGGAAGAAGTACGTTAGTATTTGAAGCAGCCTTCGTGGTTTGTAACCTGAGAATAATAATAGCAATGTCCCCAAAAGCAATTATTTTTCGAGAACACATATGAGTCATGGCTAATTAAATTTTCCCGAGACATTTCACAACGTTGCAACACTTACAACAGGGATAAAAACGAGCGCACAGGGCAGCAACCGATTTATCGAATTACAGTTATATTTTTTATTTATTAGATGCTATTTCATGTACATTAAGCGTTACCACTTCAAAAAATGACAGAACTTTCCAATACATAGCGATACGCACCATCGAAGTATCCAACGATTATCCGTCACTGACACCATAGGAGGACAAAAAAATATAACATTCGTAAATTACTTAAAGTTGCGAGGATCACGATCAGGAAGGCTTTCTCTTCATAAATGCAGGTCTAGCTTTTAGACTTGCGGATGGCGAGCCTCTCACCAATATTAAAAGCATATCTAAACTTCTTTTTCTTTATCAAAATGCACGCACTGGTACAGTAACCACATATTAAAAAATAAAATATGATTTAAGTTTGAGTAAACCATTACCGCATTAATGTATGCAGGAAAATAACAATTTTTTCCCGACGTAATTATTTTTTGCTGCCTCACCAACACAAACATGTCTCGTACGACGCTCATAGTGTATGAGGGATTTTGATTGTCTCTGTTCTTCACAAAATTGTATTTATATTAAAGCAGAAAAATATTTTATAGAGACAGTTAATTAATAAACCTGATGTATTGATTTATTTTACGCTGCTCTAGGCATGATTTCAAATCAAAATATTTAAAGTGCAAAATTGTTCATTTTATGACTAAAAAAAAAAAATAAGGTCAGCATTTTTTCTCTCCAAACCACTATTGATTTTCGGGTATATGTTATAAAAACTTTTTTGCTTAGAATAATTTAAAAAAATCACCCTCCTAAATTTTCCCAACACCCCGTATATCGAACGATTGGATCAAAAGAAAAGCTCACATGTTTGTGGCACTTAACGACTTTATTGGTCCGGTGGCTTCTTAGTGCCTGAATTATTTCATGTGTATCATGTATTTTGTGTTTGCAAACATTAAGGTTATGTGTGGATTTCCATCATTTAGTTTTAATGTCTGATATAGATAGTAAACACATCTAAAATATAAGAAAGTTTCAACGAAAAATGTATTTAAAAAATCGAACATATTTACCATTGATGCCTAGTGTACACCCTCTCAACGTTGTGGTTAGTTCTGGTTAGCAAGCGCCGCCATAGATACCCGCGTGAGTAGGCGCCTACGCCTCTGGATACAGAGCGTGATACTCAAAAGAAGAAAAAGAGGGGCGCAAAATTGAAGGAAAGGAGCGGAAAAGTTAAGATAAAGCCTTTATTTCTTGGTCTTCACTTTTCATTTTTCCAAATTATGATTTCCTTTCGTTTTGTTTCTCTTTGCTCCTCAAATTTTTTGAGGAACACATTTTTTGAAAAACAATTTTTTTTACTCTTCGGCCAGGGCCGTATTAAGTGTATGAGGCGCCCCAGGCTAAAATTCCTGGAGCGCCTATTTTGCACCTGAAAATGAATAGTTTTGAAGAGCAAAAAAAAAGGATCTCCACCTCCAGAACATGCTTTCGGTGCCAGTGCGCGCCTCTCCTTACTTCACCACCCGAAATAAGATTTGATGACCAAAAAAAAGAAGGGTCATTTCCTCCCTTTCGCCCCTCCTATTTCATTTATTTCAAAGCATCTTATTCACAGAGAAATTAGTTCTAATCCCCGTACCCGATCTAAAAAAATTTAAAAACTCCCCTGTCTAGCGCCTACTACTTTTCATGGCGCCATAGGCTGTAGCCTAGTCAGCCTAATGGATAATACGGCACTGCTCTTCGCTTTAGTAAAAGAAAGGCCTTAATCAGGCACTCTCCGTCAGGATAGGACTTAATGTAAAGATAAGCCGTTTTTTGCCCATCATAGTAACGAAAATTAAACGTTCATATCAAAATTAATTTATTATATTTATAAGACAGAGGTATTGGTCTTAAATTTTTTTTAGAAGTAGTAAAAAAAATAATAGAACGTCACATTAAACGGCCATCAAACTTGGTAGGTTTGTTGAAATTTTGAGTGATTTTTCTAATTTTCTACTAAAAATATTATCAAGCACATGACGCACCTAGATTCTGTTTAGTCTTTCGAACACTCCAGTGAATAGGCTTCTTAAGCAGCATTCATTTGTTTTGGTGCATCGAGTTCTTGAAAGATTTTTTTGGTAGAACAATAAAAATCCCTTAAAAATAACTTAAAACTTAAACACATTTTCCAAGTTTGATGGCCGTTTTATGTGACTTGTTATTTATTTTATACTATTTCTGAAAACATGTAAAGACCAACACCTAAATTTCTTATAGATATAAGTTAATTTTAATAAGAACTTTTAATTTTCATCGTTATACCGGGCGAAAAAGGGCTGATTCTTCTGTTTAAAGTGATTATTTCAAAATTTAATGCCGCAAGGCCAATTTAAAACATGTACGGGTGGGCTAAATTAAACTTGCACACTTTTTAAGTAACAATAACTTTTTTATGTGGTTGCGCCAATCTTTTTATTTTTACAGGACCTATAGGTAGATATGTTTTCTTTTAGGTTTGTCAATTTTGGTCAAATAGATTTAGTCAGGACCGTACTTACGGGATTTTTTCCATAATGATCCATTTAACTTCGTTGCAAAATAAATTGAATTTATCTACAATTAGGCTAAAGGGTATAAATTTAATTAATTTACAGTTAAGTTAGGGTTAGCATTCAACTTAGGAATCATGGTAACCTCACATTTTTGATTGTTAAAGCACACTAAAAAAGTTCTCTGGTAAAATCAAGAGAAATCCATGCTTTTTGGGGCGCATCATCTATCAAGAATAATCATAATTCCTGAATCCTGAAATTATTGACATTTTCGCTTTTACTGAATTATTTCCCATAGTTTTTCTATAAGAAACACGTATTAGCTCAATTGTAGATCAATCCAATTTCTGTTGCAACGAGGTTAAATGCATCATTTTGGAAAAAGTCCCGTTAGTCCGATCCTGACTAAATCTATTCGACCAAAAATTCACAAAACCTATTAGCCCTGTAAAAATAAAAAGATAAACGCAACAGATAAAAAGTTATTTTTACTTAAAAAGTGTGCAAGTTTAATTCTGGCCAACCCTGTATATGTATTAGAGGACACTAATAAGTATGTGTATTTGATGTTTAAAAAATCTTAAAAACTGTTTTTCGAACAACCTTTAGAGTCATGTTCACTTTTGAGTAACATTATTGTAAGACCAATTTTTGCTGGTTTAAATAAATATTATACAAAAATAATGATATAAATTTAGATAAGCAGACATAGTAATGTACCTGTGGGCATTAACCACGCGAAGTTAGATATTAAAATAGCGGTCTGACTGGCTGACAGACGATGACTGATTATACCAGACATGTGATCAAATTAGATGCGAGAGACAAATAAAAATATAATGTGGCACACGGAATAATATAAATAGTTTATATCTGTCTTCATTTTTAGGTCTGTAATTTGGCTGAATACAAGTGAAATATTATATTTGAAATTATTTTAAGTAATTAGGTATAGTCAGATGCCAAAGTATTCTTTGTACGTTTATAAACGTCTTTTTAATCTTTTCGGATAATATATTTAATTTTTGGTTTCGTCCGTTACTTTGTGACCGTACATTTTAAATTAATAAAATAAAACAAAATATATACTTTGTTCATAGTCACTTTAATTGAATATTTAGCCGTGACAGCTGTTTCGTAGTACAACTACATTTTCAAACGTACTGACAAACTAAAATTATGTTACTTATATATAAACAGTAATACCTAATAAAAAACATATTTTTTAAAAAAGTTTTAAAATCAATATGGTACAGTTGTAAAATTTAAAGATTTTATTGCTATATTTTATAAAAGTTTTACAAGGGGTAGATTTCCTAGGTCAATCTGTGTGTTAAGCAGATGTACATTCTGTTTTTTATGTTTATAGATTTCAATATTTTCTAATATATCTAGTTTTCGCCCTTTTTGTTCTACATGTAATATTTTTAGGGTATTGATTTCTGGAAATTTGTGTCCGGTTTCCAGAAAATGGTTTGCGAAATTTGATGTTGTTTTCCCTAACCTATAACATGAGTTATGTTCTTTAAACCTAGTTTCGAAATTTCTTCCCGTTTGTCCAATGTAACAGCTATTACACTCTTCACAAGTAAGCTTATAAACTCCTGATTTTTAAATTTATTTTGTTTATCTTTCACATTAAATATCATGTTTGATAATCGATTTGATGGTTTATGTGCTATTTTCTGGTTTTGTTTAGACAGGGTGTTCGAAATTTTTTGTGATATTTGGCCAAAATAAGTTAGGGTTTTAAATGGTTGGTTTTGTTTTCAGGTATTTTTGGGTAAATTTGGTTGAGGGTGAGTTGTTTACGTTTCTTATTAATTATAGAGTTTATTAAGGGTGGTGGATAACCATTGTTTTGAGCGATGTTTTTATAGTGTTTAATTCTTTTTCTAAATTTTCTTTGGAAAGTGGAATGGAAATTGCGCGATGTATCATTGATCTGTATGCTGACATTTTGTGGGTAATTGGATGTAAAGAATCATTAGGTATTGTAATATCAGTAAAAGTTGGTTTTCTATAGATATCAAAATTTATGGTTCCGTAGTTAGTTTTTGTTATTTTAAGATCTAAAAAGTTAATGGAGTTTTGTTGTTCTATTTCCAAAGTAAATTTAATCTTAGGGTGTATAGAGTTAATATAATTAAGAATATTTTTTAGCTCTATCTCATTTCCTGAAAAAGCCGACAAGTATGTCATCCACATATCGGTACCAAAATATAACATTATCTGAATGTTTGGAGTTTATAAATGATTCTTCTAGGTTTTGACATAAATATCTTTAAATTTAAAAAATCAGGAGTTTATAAGCTTACTTGTGAAGAGTGTAATAGCTGTTACATTGGACAAACGGGAAGAAATTTCGAAACTAGGTTTAAAGAACATAACTCATGTTATAGGTTAGGGAAAACAACATCAAATTTCGCAAACCATTTTCTGGAAACCGGACACAAATTTCCAGAAATCAATACCCTAAAAATATTACATGTAGAACAAAAAGGGCGAAAACTAGATATATTAGAAAATATTGAAATCTATAAACATAAAAAACAGAATGTACATCTGCTTAACACACAGATTGACCTAGGAAATCTACCCCTTGTAAAACTTTTATAAAATATAGCAATAAAATCTTTAAATTTTACAACTGTACCATATTGATTTTAAAACCTTTTTTAAAAAATATGTTTTTATTAGGTATTACTGTTTATATATAAGTAACATAATTTTAGTTTGTCAGTACGTTTGAAAATGTAGTTGTACTACAGAAACAGCTGTCACGGCTAAATATTCAATTAAAGTGACTATATTACATTAGAAAGGGAATCTGAAGGGATTTTTTTGTGCAGCACAACAGTAGTAGGGCGGTAAAGTACAAAAATTTGCCAGCGCATGCTCCCAGCATAGGTAGAAGCGATGGGAGACTATGAAGTTTGACTTATAGTGGCTTTGGCAGGTAGTAGGTACCAAAGGTTAATTAATTAAAACATACCTTGCGTCCTTATGTAGAAGCTGAATTTTATCAAAGACAATTATTTATACAGTGTTTATTCCTTTACTAAAAAGTTCTGCATGATCCAATACCTAAAATACAATCATCAGATATTAAATTGTGTCAGTCATCTACGAGGTTTGGCCAAAAATGTAATTTTTGCTTAAGATTTAAGTACCTGTATTTTTGCTAATATCGCAAATTGTTATAAAAAAAGATGTTTAGAATTAAAAATTACTTTTATACATATATGCAATTTTGTTCATTTCCAAAAATAGTAATTTTTTTTTCTGCAAAAAATCGAAAAAATTTTAGTTTGTACATTACTGCATTGTACATTCTTCTTGTTTTGATAACAATAAATTTTAAAAAAATTATTTTAAACTATTCTATGACATTTATAAACATGAAATGTAGTGCAGTAATGTTCATACCTAAATTTTCACCATCATCGCAAAAATAAAAAGACAAAAATATCTTTTTTTTTTGAAATAACCGAAACTGCAAATTTAGAAGTAATTTTTAATTCTAAACATCTTTTCTTTATAACAATTTTTGATATTAGCAAAAATACTCCCAAGCAAAATAACATTTTTGGCCAAATCTCGTAGATGACAGGTATAATTTGATATTTGATAATTGCTTTTAAAGTTCTGGACCATGCAGAACTTTTATAGAGAATATTTTTTTCGTAAGATCAATAATAAAAAAGTTGCCCATATGACGCTAACTTACGTAGACACACTGTATATGATACTTGGGTACCTATTAAAAGATTTTTTCCCAGTCGGCAAATAATTTTAACAGCTTCAACCTTTCGGCAGATAAATATTTTTGTATGGCCCCATAGTCCGATGAAGTTCAATATTTTTTTATTTTACAAGATCTAAGAAAAAGTCTTATATAATAGTTGTAGGGTTTCTAAATAGACATGTTCTAAAAATATTTTAATGTATACAGAACGTTGCAAAAACAATTTATTTTTTAAAAACTTACTCCACAGGAATATCTTTTTATCTTATCTCAAAATTTGTGAAATTTTTAATGTTGAAAGGTAAATAATTTTAGGCGGTCCTTCGATTTTATATACCGACAGTTTTACGGTTGTATCGTAATATTTTAAAAAATAAAAATAAAACTTATTATTTGTCATTGTTTTAGGAGCATAGAAAACACTTAGTAAGCAGAGAGAATACACAAAAATTGATTAATTACATACAGCTGTTTTTAATTTATTAGAGACAATAAAGAGATTATATATTTTTTCAAATAAATACTTTATTATCTTGTAAAAAAAAGTTCCTAATAACAAAATTTTACAATAATTGCGTAATTATAAATTACTTACATTTTTTAATTAAAAAATAATAAAATAGATCAAAAGAACACTACACAATTTTTGATATAGAGTTTTATCGGCATTTATTCGGTATTTTACGTATTAAATGTTTATTATATTTAAATTAATATATATAAATTAAAGGTTATTTTTTCTGCAAGCCACAAATTAAACGAGTTTATAAACATCTTAATAATTGCCACCCAAATAGTTGTTTTTTTCGTTGGGTAAATATCGTAAAATCACTTCAATCAAGTTACGTAGCCATCGTAAAATGCATAACCATAAAAAGTATTTTTTTATCAATTTTAAAATATGTATTGCTGAATAAAAGATACACTGAAGATTTAAAGATTTTATAGCAATCGAAATATCCTAAAATCCTTCATTAAATAATTCCCAATAATGTAAAATTATTTCACAATATTGATAAAATATTCGTAGTAAATTAAATACCAAACTAAGAAATAATCTTTTATTTGTTCCGTCCAAATTTTAACATAACACATAGAAAGCAAACATCATTTTACAATTAAGGCTTAACCAACGTAAATATCCGCCATAATAAAAAGATTTTAGCATTAATTTCATACTGAATAAACAATGGAATTGTTTAAATTCTGGTAACTTAGTCTAATAGCATAACGGACATTTATCCATATAATAATACTTTCTTTTAGATGAATCATATCAAAGCATACATTGTTTAATCTTGAGAATATAAAACACTAATTTACAGGCGAGGTGTTAATTTAATAAAGAGTTTTAAAAACATTTAGTGGCAAGTCATTATAAATATGGTTAGAATGGGAAGCAATATTACATTATGATGATGATTATGTGCATGGACTAACGCCTGATGTTGTTTTTGGTCAAATAAAAGCTTTCTTTTGATGAAACAAAAGGATCAAGTACAATAAAAGATTTTTCAGGGCTCTCTTTATTTTTGAAATACAAATCGAATCTTTTATCTTCAATTTTTGGACAACCTTAATATTGCAATTGTCCTGTAACTTACAACAAAGGTTCAATCTTCATAGAAGAAGATCCAAACATTTTTAAGTCATTACATTTTGGCGTACGAGAGTTTTTTAAAATAAATAATACCTAGTCGGTAGTTTTTCAGATTTTTAAACCTAAACCAATATTCTCAATTTTAAAATTAAATTTCGCCTAGTAGCCATTATTACAGACTGCTCACGGATTGGGTTTGCAAAGGACAAATGAATTAAAAATCTAATCTTTGATACAAAGTTATTTCTAATAAAATGTTTAGCTGGTATAAAAGTATGACACACGAAGGGAAAATGCTGATTTTGTATAAGAGGGTACGCCCGTATAAAGCATTTCAGCATATCGGAGATTTCTTCCATTTGTAAAATTAACATTTAATGCCTTGTGTATCGTGCGGAAAAGTAAATTTCCAAACCCTGTTAGGAAATACTTTTTTAAATATCTTTGTTTATTCAAAAGTCATACTTAATAACTCAAATAGTTATTCTAAATAACAATTCTAAAGTATAGGCCTTTTTAATCACAATTTTTTTCTGCGCGCATTCGTTAGAATAGCTTTTTTTTCGTACTGTTTTTTTTGTAAACATTGTACTTCTCGGTTAAAATAAATTAAAATATTAATTAAAGCAAATTAATTATATAAAAAAGTGAAAAACAAAGAGTAATGGTAGTAGCTCAAAACAACCGAAAAATATATTTATAATACATTAAAAAGTCATCTGTGCAAAAAGGAACAACGCTGTTGTTATGGAGTATGTGAAAGTGATACACGGTACAAAAATTCAAAACCAATACGTACTATTTTATAAACGTTCCAAAGTCTTGTCTAAAATATCACAAAAAAAATCATCAAGCAAATTAGATATTAAAGCATGTGCAAAATGTGTAATATGGGAATTTTAAGTAAATAACCTTAAGTAAATTATTTCGATAAGTAATACCTAAAATATATTTTAAATTATTACAATTAAATTAATATTATAAATAAGAATCTAATTGTAAATATTGTATAAGCAATAGTTATGTGTATCGGCTAGTAATGCAATAACTAATACAAGCACATGCAACAACATACAAGCACTATTAGTCACCCATATTTACATGCCGATATTTGCTTTAGAGTGTCTCTTTTTCTCACATTGCCTATGTGTTATGTTATTTAGCTTATCCGATATAAATTTGTTATATAAGTTTGTAGCTAGTTAACAAATGGTGACACTTAACCTCTCAATTAGCTCACTTTTTTACCAATTTTGCGGACGTCCGTGACATTTTTGCCACCTATTTAAATGTTCTTCATCGTGAGCTTAAACTAAATCATAAATAGGAAAAGCACCATCGATGGTTCTTTTCAGTAATTTATTTGTTTGTGGAGATAATATTTCTTGCCCAGCAATTGTTAATGAAAACAGTGCGATTTTTAAAATTACCCCCAATTCAATATGGCGGCTGCGCTTGCGCTGGTTGTAAGATAAAAAGGTTTAGTGTAATAGATTAAAAGCTCTCAAAAAATTGACAAGACTAGAGTGGGTAATATCGGTTAACCTCTGTTCTTCATCCTCATGGCTACTGATTTTTTAATACTAGAAAGTAATAAATAAGTGAGAAAAAAAATGTTATTTAAAAGAAATGTTATTAATTAAAATTAGGACGATAATACTATTACTAGGTATAAGGTTTATTTTATAGTAAGGCCATTTTAGGCAATAATGGAGTCAAAAATGTGCCTATAAACGCAACATTGTCAGACATATTAATAAAAATAAGCAATCGTAAACGGCAGTTATACTGTCAAATAATTTATAAACGGTCCAAACCAAAGAAAGGGGTTTTAATATTTAGCGTATAATACGACCAAGGCACAATAAGACATGCAAAATAAAAAGTAAGACGAAAAGTTTTTATTGAAAAATAATACCCCGGCCGTAATTAAAGTGCAGCTGTGTTAATTTATTTGATTTTACGATCGTGGATCAAAAAGACCGACATTTTAATAATATTCCATTCATTTTCGTAGAAATGCGAATATGCCACGGTTTTGTGACGTCACATAGAATGCATACGACCGTTCTGAGAAGAGTGGAGTATATTTAGTTTAAAACAATGGAAGTTTTCCAACAGGGAGATTTGAGCTGGACGTCTGCATCAGTGGCGAAGCAACAGGAAAGCCTGGGAAAGCCTGGGTCGTTTCATGCCTAATCCCTGATAAATTAAATTGAATATTTATAACTAATGATACTTCTGAAATTAAAAGAAGTTTTGTTTTTAAACAAAGATCTTTTATAGTCTACGAGCCCGTGGATGGCTAGACCGTCTGCATTTTACCAAAGCTCCTATTTTGCTCAATGACTCTGCTATACCTACTTTACATGAAATGGGGCTTTACTAAACCAAGCAAGGGTAGCTATGACGTCACGCATAGGTAAGACAAGTAACTAAATTGAACCAAGTTCGGCAGTATTGTACCAAAGCTGTCATTAAGAGCATATTAAATGCTACCAAAATAATATTGGCAGCCTATTTAGCTGGTTGAAATTGTGATCTAAAAACCTACAAAATATTGGTTAAAAAAAGGTCATATTCTATATCTAAAAATGTGAAACAGTTAAAATGAAATTTCCCTAATGAATTTTTGCTTAAAAATTAAAAATAAAGGTAGTTTACTCTTGGAGAAAAAAAAGTTGTTTAAGTTTTTGCAAACCCTGTATACAAAATCAGCATTAATTTAATTAATTAATTCGAAAATGACATTTTTGGTCCATTTGTCACCTTGTAAGCCCCATCTGTGGACAGTCTGTGTAATATTGTTAAAAATAAAGTGCAATTTTTACCTGAAAATGTAAAAAAGTTAAAATGTATCAGCTCTCATAATTAAAATAATTTGTATTGTTAAAAACTGAATTCAAGTTAAAGAAAAAAATACATATTTAAGCTGAACTAAACCAACTATGAGAAAGTGCTTTAATTTTGTAATAATAATTATAAATAAATGTAAAAAAAACATTCAAAGATGCCCTAGTTGAAACATCCATAATCATAAGAAAAATATACTGTAACACCCTGTATATTAATAAAAAATATGTGCCTTTGATAATTGATGCTTGCAACGCAAATGTATTTATTAAAGTTTTCTGTATTTTAAAAACATCTTTGTTTTGAATTTGGACATATTACAAAATAGTTTTTATTTATACAAACATAGGTATTTTGTTAGAAAAATATGACAATACGTACGGATTTAAAATTTACATTGGTGGTCCCGTTCTATTTTGTATTTAGCTAATAGGTCAAAGAAATTTTTCAACACCTTGAATTTCTGGAAGTTGACAAACGATTTAAATTGAGTAAAAACAATCAACCTACTTTGTGAATAACAAGTTATGTTCGCTAATGAACTTTTAAATATTAAAGTATTTTATAATTCTGGCAGGTAATATTTCTGCAATACATATTCAAAAGGCATTGTTCCTAATTTTATATTATTTGTTAGTTTTTAATTTGCAAATTTTAAAGCACATACAAAGGAAACTTATACAGGGTGGTAAACTTTTCAAAGAACTGAAACATTTTGAAAATACTTGTTTTAGTAAAAATTGTTAAACGTAATATAAACCTTATTTAAATAAATGTTTTTTGTTCTGTTACATAACTGCTAATAAAAATTATAAAACCTAATTTAGAAGAAAAAGGATTTCGCAGTTTTTTGGTCCTAAAATATGCAGTTAAGTGGATTTTATTTGCTTAAAGTACAACAATTTTACATACATTTACGAAGTCGGTGGGAAACCGTTTTTGTTAGAAATATTTCTTAAGTTACCGCCACTGAAATTATTTAATGTAATTAAGTGATAAATTACCAGTTTAGTGTCATAAATGACATTGCTAAATTAAATTAAAATAAGGAAAGAATAATAAAGATATAAAAAATAAATATTTTTTACACCCACTATCTTGAGAACCAGAAATTTGAAGACTCATGTTTATAGGAACTTTTCTTTACATCTAATGGTAGAATCTGCTCCTAACAACATTCCATAACACCCTGTATAGATGTAAAATGTTATTACATGAGTTAACATTACTTTATATTAGTTATCACAAAAATTAATTTAGATTAGTGATTGAAGTTGAAGTCTGATGTGGCTCAAAAAAGTAACTTCGGTTCTAATTTGTGGAAGATAACGTAGATGGCGCCTTCTATATAGAAATACCATTAAAATTGACAATAGATTCTAATTGTTCGCTTCCCAAAACCCCTCAAGTCGGATATTGTCGGATCATATGCATCTAAATTATTTATTAATATATTAATACTAAGCGATGCCGCCAAGTACACAAAAATGATAAAGTAAACAAACCTTTTCGAATGCATATAGGCTCGGACAGAGCCTGATTACATATTTTGAGATAAATAATAAAAAATACATTGCTAAAACATGTGTCACCTACTTACAAAACATTCTCCTATTTCGCCTCTGCCTACCATAATACCGGTGGCACGTGGCGTGGTACTAAAAACTCGTCAGGGTAAATATTTTTTGCTGCAATAAATCATTGTTCACAAAAGGGTTTCTTTACTTTATCATTTTTGTGTACTTGGCGCGCATCGCTTTCAGAATGAATTAAATTTGGACCCATCTTTACAAAACTTAAATCAGATTACATTTTTGTAATAAAATGTTGAATGTATCTACAAAATCATTCTTTTTTGAGCTAAGGTAGAGTAGTGTCAAATCGTCGTGTTTTAGCTTCAGGCATTTTTTATAGCATTATTTCCGCACTATTAAGAGACACCCTGTAAAATAAAATAAAATTAATATACATTTTTTTTAAATAATTTTTTTACATGCTATCAAAATTATTTTACTTTCCCTCTTTTTGACCCCGTAGATGTTCTATTTACGCACATGAACAACGCTACTCGGTAAACGCTAATGACCGTTTTAAGAAATCTTTTAATAACCTGAATCATCATTTGACATTTTTGTTTTGTTTTCCTGGCTGGATCTTGAGAATTCCACGATAATTTATTTAATTTTAGGGTTTGTCTGTTGATTATGATTTAGGATTCTATTTTCGTACGGCGTAATTATACTTGATGCGCGTTCTTTTTTAACAAATGTTTTCAATCCAAGACTACGCGTCTCGCAACAGGCAAAATCAACACAATAACTTGATTGGGAGAAGATTATTTTTGGAGAGTGAACAAATGCGAATTTTGTTAATTAAATTTAAAATTAAACAAAAAAACAGGAAGAGGTTAAGGGTACTAAAATTTTATGGGCTTTTTTCGAAACGGGGTGAGACAAAAGTCTCAAGTCAATTAGTTTTTGCCAACATTTGTATTTTTTTTTCAGAAAATAATATTTTTAACGTAAAATTATTATAGGCATGAAAATCATCAAAAACGAAATAGTTTTTTGTTGTGCTTTACCGATCAAATATACGATATCGGTTAATTCTTGTTTAAAAACTGAACTTTTAAAATTTTCACACAGCTGTTACAGTATTAAATGACCTTTTTTTGATGATGATTTCCATGGCTACCATAATTTAACGTCAAGTGCAACTCGTAGGAAAAGTACATTTCCGGACTCTTGGCAATACCCTTGTCCAGCAAACTCCACCGTCGATCGTCCGGTAATATATTGCTTTTCCTTTATGTTATAAAATACATACAGGGTGTCCCGTAATTAATTGGACCAAAGGTTAATGTAGGATACCTGACTATGAAAATAAAGCGTTTGAGCTCAATATCGCTTAGCAAAATGTTGGTTTTTGTTCTACAGGGTGTTAAAAGCTAATTTTCTACCAAACATTTAGTAAAAATATCTCGTAATCCACTGGACAGATTAAAGTGAAATTTGGTGTGCTCTTACTATTTAGGATGACAAATACGAATATGATATCTATTTTGCCATTACCACTTGATGGCGCCATATACAATAACATTAATTGATTAAAATGGTCATACATTTTTAGACATCCCTGTATGCACATTTGCGAGAGTGGAAGTAATAAAAACAGCATTCAATTTTGGTCAAAATAGGTGAATTTCTATGATCTCCAAAAAGTAGACCCTTTTTCGAAATAAAGGACTTTTTTTTTATTAAATAACCGTCAGGAATTGTGGCAAAACATTGTGGAAGGAGTCAATATTATCAGTGCCCAAGAGAAAGATCGTTTTTGGAGAAAATGTAAATAAAGATTATACAATGTGTCCTAGTGGATGGTGAACATTTTGAACATTTATTATAATCAATACCCTTTCTCTAACTTTATCGTTATTAATTAAATTTTAGAATGTTCGTGCGCAACCTAATAAAAAATCGTTTATTTCAGAAAAAACTATCTACTTTTTGGAGATCAAGGAGAGTATACCTTTTTTGACTAAAATTAAATGCCGTTTTTATTATTTCCACTCGCAAATGTGCATACAGGAAGGTCAAAAAAGTTAAGACCATTTTAATCAATCAATGTTATTGTATGTGGCGCCATCTAGTGGTGATGGCAAAATAGATATCATATTTGTATTTGTCATCACAAATAGTAAAAGTACACCAAATTTCACTTTAATCTGTCCAGAGGATTCCAGATATTTCACTAAATGTTTGGTAAAAAACTGTAGAACGAAGAAACCAAACATTTGCTAAGTGATATTGAGCTCAAACGCTTTATTTTCATATCGGGTATCCTACATTAACGTATGTCCAATTAATTCGGGACACCCTGTATATTATCCTTGAAAAACAAAAGAATAAACAATATTACAATAACTACTTGACTTGGGTGTAGGACAACCTTACGAAGATGTATAGGTATTAAACTATCTGAAGCAATGATCAAAGAAAGAAAATTTCCATTTAAAATAAAGAAATTTTTGGAAGTGTATGTGTTTTACATTTAACATTGATGCTTGCTCTACAGCCCAAATGGTTAAAATAGACTTTATTAATAAAATACACAAATGCGAGCTTTTAGCTAGTTAGTAAGGTATCGATATTAGTGTCCGATTTTATTCTTAACATCATGAGTTTTGGTTTTGATTTCGCCCGAAACTGAAGTTACGGCCAAACATTCGGTTTCGTCCGAAAACCAGTTTCGGTCGGACTATAATCGTTATGTAGAATGGCCTGAATTTTCGATTTTCCCAAAATAAAACTATTTTTTAAAATAATTAGAATAATAATTTAGGAAAAGCAATCACCCAAAGAGAAAAGTAATGTATTTGTTTCCTACATAGTAAACAGTCTTTTATATTTAAAGTAAGTAAATTAACCATATTGTTTATTTACTGTGTTACTTTTACGCTTATTACGTACTGTATGTTTAGAATGCAAAACCAAAACCAATTTGATTTATTTGTATTTTTTAGATGACAGACGGATTACTTATAATGATAATATTTATGTTCATTCTTTTATTAAAGTGGCAAAAGTCCAAAAACTTTGCATATGTTATACTGTTTCAATGTATTCTTGTCATAATCATTACACATTTTTAATAAATAAATTGTCCCCCTAAGTTTCGTACCGTAGTTAGGAACACACGCTGTATATTAAATATTTTATCAGAGCCTGGAGATATATATGTATATTAAATTAAATATTTTCTAATTCTGTGTTTTGAATCTATACTATTTATATTAATATGATAAAGATGTAAAGTACAAAACCTTTACAGCACATAATTATTACGCAAATAGAGTTAAGTGAATGGCTCTGTATAACACTCCTTAGGGTTTATTGTTTATTAATGAAAATCCCTTTTTCTTTCAGGGTCTCAATCAATCGACTTCCAATCATGGCCAAATCTGTCTTAGATCTGTATGAATTGTATAATCTAGTAATCGCGCGAGGGGGCTTATGTGGATGTCATCAACAGAAACTATGGCAAGAAATAATTAAAGGACTCCATCTTCCCTCTTCTATTACGTCAGCAGCTTTTACTTTACGGACACAGTAGAGTCATATTACATTATTACACATACAATCTTTAAATGGGTTTCCTCATTTTTGGTTGAAATTAGATATGATAAAGAAAGGTATTCTAAGACTGCTGGCTGCATCATGATGTATCAAGGTTGCTCCACCCCAGGTCTTAAATCCAGGCTCATACCACCCAAATAAGTATTTTTATTCTGTGACTTTCCAGTAAGTATTTTTTAACTTTGATAGAAAAGAGTTATTAGTAATCACAGGGTTATTATTGTATTTGAAAGTACAAGAATGTTGCCCAAAACGATCATTCTTTATATTATAACCTGAAAGGGATAGCTTAATTTTATCCCTATAAAAACTTACTTTTAGCTGAAAAAATTTATTAGTGACAAAACAGATGGATGAAAGAAGAAAACACCCTAAAGTGGAAATAAGTTTTAAAAAGTTTTGATGCCAAACGCGTTTAACTGTAATGTCAAAAGTTTAAAAAGGCTTCATAACTCTTATTTAGCTCAAATAAATAATTCTATTATGTGGGTTTCTTGTTCACTATACTTGTTCGTACGAGTGGTCTAAAGAGTTCTTTGAATTTAATTTTATGGCACCTCGCTTTCTGTGGAAGAACCGAGTATAAATTATTTTACTTCAATTCTACTCTGTAATGTACCGATAAGGCATCCTGATTTTAGGCCGGCAGACTCCGCTCTAATATTCGTCAACCTCTTGGGTTAAATACAAAGGAATAACAGATGCTTACCTGTATTTACGTGGGAATAATGTGATAAAACCTTGACAGTGGCGGTGCGCTTGAGTTTATTTTTGGGAACTTACCCTTTTTAAACAGTTTAGGTAAAATGAAAATCTTGTTTCTTTTATATGTAAAAAATTATTTTAAAATTTATAGTATATCAATATTGACAGTTGGTATAATTATAGTTAATAATAACCATTTTATTAAGAAATAATACACATTAAAATGCATAGTCAAAAATAATTATTTAAAATATAATCTATACCTAATTAAATATGCTACATAATCTACATCTAGTTATTCACATTCTTCCATATCTGACATACTATCACTACTTGAGTCATATGAGTCTACTTGTATAATTAGAGGTTCAACAGTTGTATCTACTATTATATCCAAAGACCACATTTTATTTTCTACTTCTAATACATGTTCGACACATTTTTTCCAGTTTTCTGGGGAAGCATTAGATATGGCAATTTGAAATAGTTTTTTTATATCTACTAGTTTAAACGTAGTATTATTTCTGGCTACTTCACCTTTCACTTGTGCCCATATAAGTTCTATGGGGTTTAGTTCGCAGTGATAAGGTGGCAGCCGATATACAGTTATATTTTGTTTCTTAGCTATTTCATCAATTACAAAACGTGTGTACTTAGCTTTATTTGTGGCGACTTCACTTTTTACTAGCTGCAACAACTCTAGTTTAACACTATCTGTAGGATGTTCAATATTTTGCTGCATCAACCAGGATTGAATGTCTTTTTAAGCCAGCTTAAATTTGGAACACGATCTACTTTTTTGGAGTGGTAACTTGCATTATCCATTACAATAATCGAACCCTCTGGTATTAAGTCGATCATCTGCGAAAACCATTCTTCAAATACATCAGCATTCATATCTTCGTGATAATCTCCTGTTTTTTGGACTCAAACATTAAAAGACCTCCATCCACAAAACCATTCTCGTTTCCAATATGAGTAATAATTAGTCTACGCCCCTTTCCAGATGGAGGTTTTAAACCCGTAGAAAGTCCTTCATTAAAAGCCTGGCGAGCAGTTGTTATATTCCCATCTTGCCAATATTTTTAACGGTATGTCCTTCATTTATCCAAGTCTCATCTAGATAATATATTGTCTTTCCTTCAGTACGAGCTTTTTTATTTTTCTCAAATAATCTCTCCTCCAATGGACAATTTCTCCATTCTCTATTAATAAAGATTTTCTTTGGAATTTTTCCACTGAAAATTTAGACCTTTTAAGATTTTCCAAAGTTTAACTCTACTTATTTCCGGCACGTGTGGATGATTTTTCGCAGCTTGAAACATGACATCTAAAGTAGGGATTTTTTTCGGTAAAATAACTATGTACAATTCGTCGAATTGTTTGTTTTGTGTCGTCTGTTATATAAAGTTCTGTTTTGCCCGGTCGCTTTTTTGGTGGAATTATACCTCCCTCTTTTTCTTGTTTCAAAATTCTGTAAATTGTCGCTTTTCCCACCCCAGTCATCAACGCACATTTTTGAACACAATCGTCCACACCTAAATTAGAGCTTTGATCATTTCTAATATAATCGAATACGTTTTTAACAATCTGCTTTTCGTTTACAGTTAAATGTCCGAAACATGGGCGTTTCGGCGGAGAAGCCATTTTTACAATACTGTAATACTTTGAACAATACTCTAACAATTTATAACCACTCAGTTGCACATACGGAAAGATACTAAAATATATATAAAATTTATAATCCTTATTTAACGCAATTCGGTGTATTTCTACCTGTTCTTTGCACAGAGACTGGTGCGCCTATGGTTTACAACCTTCTAACCGTCCCGAGACATTTTTATTGCTATCTCTTGCAATAAAATGCAATAGTTACAATAGGTTTAAAGATATACATGTACTTTTAACCCCATAACAATAATAAATAATTATATCTTAAAAACTGTTTAAAAGCAACACAAAGTGTCGCACATTTTTAAAAGTTAAATTTTAACAGTTTGAAACTGAAAAAATTAAAAATAAATAATATGTTACATTAGAAAAAAAAACATAACTACATACTACATAAAAATTTACTGTGAAAATGTTAAACCGAATTAAAAATTGTCCAAAAGTAGAAAAGATATGAAGTATGAAACGTGCAGAAACACGAGTTTCCTATAAAAGTTATTGAATTTAGTGTACCCTGTACACAAAAAATCTAGGATTTCTGAAATTTAATTAATAACTAAACACAAGCCTCAGGCACGTTTTATTAACGCTTGCCCATTTAAATATTAAGTATTCTAAAGCAATTATACGCATACTCAAAACCTGCACATAAAAATCTTTTTCCCATTTTTATGTATTATAATTAACCTTAAAACTTCTTATAATTATTAAAGTGGATTAAAAATCTCCGAACTGAAACTGCTCTGTTATTTTTGTTCGGAATATTTTATAGATCAATTCTGTGATGTAGGTATACGTATCAGTTTATAGCATATGATGCAGAAACATAAGTTTCTAATAAAAAATTATTAAATTTAGCCTGCCCTGTATACAAAAACCTAGGATTTCTGAAGTTTAATTAATAACTAAATACGTGTCTCAGACACGTTTTATTAACGTTTCCCATTTAAATATTAAGATATTCCAAAGCAATTACCAATGCAGTATTATGATATTCCCGTTTAGCCATTAAAATAAAACTTTAAAAGCAACTGCTTTTATTATTTTACAAAACCCACCCATAAAAATCTATAATAAATCATTTTTATTAAATATAATATACCTCGAAACTTCTTATAATAATCAAAGTGGATTTGGGTAAGATCTCCGAACTCAAACTGCTATCTTAGTTTTTAGTTCTAAATATTTTATAGACCCATTATTCTGTGATGTAGGTATACGTATTAGTTTATAGCATATGATGCAGAAACACAAGTTTCCATTAAAAATCATTATATTTAGCCCACCCTGTATACAAAAACCTATACTTTGGCTACTATAAATTGATAATGAATATCTACCTAGTACGTAACTTCAGTTACTATAGTTTAAAACTAATAAAATAATTTTTTTATTGTGGTAACTAGGGTTACTCACTTTTTAAACCAATGAAATGAATTTTTGGGTTCTTTTTTTTTTAATTTATAGTGAACAGAGTATGGGATTCCTGAAATTTAATTAATAACTAAACACAGGCCTCAGACACGTTTTATTAACGCTTCCCATTTAAATATTAAGTATTCCAAAGCAATTACCAATGCAGTATTATGATATTCCCGTTCAGCCATTAAAATAAAACTTTAAAAGCAACTGCTTTTATTATTTTAAAAAACCCACACATAAAAATCTATAATAAATCATTTTTATTAAATATAATTAACCTTAAAACTTCTTATAATAATTAAAGTGGATTTAAGATCTTCGAACTGAAACTGCTCTGTTATTTTTGTTCGGAATATTTTATAGACCCATTCTGTGATGTATACATATCAGTTTATAGCATATGATTTAAATTTTTATTGACAGTCGGTAGTAAATCAACTTTTGAATTTCCTTGGCGGTTCGCATTGAAAAATAATCTTATTCTTTACACGGGCATTATTTTATTTTATATTTTTTTCCATTTAATTTTATGTTTATTTCACCGCTTCTCTTAAACGACTATAACATTTTCTACCTCAGTTAATTTTTTGTGTTTGGTAACTCATCATAATATTATGGAGATGAATTTTCTTAACATAAGGCAAAAGTAATTTGCATACATCATATTATATTGGCGGGTTAAACCTCTTCGGGTGTTATTTAAATAAAATAGGTTAATATATGGTTGCTGTAAGTGTATTTTAATATATGTTTCAGGGTAATTTTCAGAAAATAATTTTGTTTTTATTGTGGTATTCTTTAAGCAAATAAAAGATGCATATCATGAATTTAATGAATCATAAAACATACTGGGTGGTTTACCTTATTATGCAGAAATTAATTGATTCAAACTAAAAAATAGTAAAAATTGTTCGTATTCGTCTGTAATCATTATTGTATTAACACAATTACACTATTGAACTTTCTTATACGGTGAGGACCTAAAGTCTGTACCGCCTTGTCCTGTCTAAAATGTAAAACATTTTGTACTGGAAGCCTAAATACTAACGTACCGTGGGTGTCTTAAGCAGGGTAAGAGGAAGTTTGTTAACACGGGACTTAAAAACTTGAAGATTTGGGGAAGGAAAGACCTCCGCTGGCAGTAGGTTCCACAGTCTAGAAACTCTAGGATAAAAGAACGAACGAAATGGGAAGTTCGGGGCCTGTCCAATTGAACCGTATAGGGATGCATACGCGCGGCACCACGAGTTTCTCTGTTGGGAGCTGCAAGAGGAGGGACTATACTGGATAATTCGTCGGAGCAGAAGCCGTAAAAGTATCTATAGAAGAGCGATAGATCTCCCACAGCTCGACGATGGGCAAGAGAAGGAAGTCTTTGAGTAAGTAAAGGATCATTAATAAGACGAACAGCCCTTCTTTGAATGGCATCAAGAATGCTGAGGGTTGTAGGGGATGCCATTCCTCAGACATGAGAACAATATTCCAGAGAGGGTCGAACTTGGGACACATACAAAGTGTATAAATTGAAGGAGAAAAATACTTTTTGGCTCGGAAAGAAATCCAAGCTTTTTTGAAGCCGCAAGGTGGCTATAGATACAATGTGTTTATGCCTGTTAGGTTATTCTCAAATGTGACGCCCACAAGGTTAAATGTGTCCCCGCTCTGCAAAACCTGGCCACTCATAAGCAAAGGATGAGTGTTTGATGATTTTTTTCTCGCGAGAATTGGATTAAAGGTTAGATTAATATAATAAATTTAAAATTGGATGCCGTCCTTTATAAATAGGAACAAAGTGCTGGACCCAACGATGTGTTTTCGATTTTTTTGCCTCCTAAATACGAATCGCCGTGGTCAGAATTGAAACATAAGGTCATAATCTTTCCTAGGCCTAAGGGCTGAACCGAAAAATAATCGCAATTTTGACGGTTTTTCTCAGCAGTTTTCTAAATTAATATTGAAGGATAATGTTGTTAAACTAACAAAATTAGGCTTATAGAAATTAAAATTTTAAAAGTGGTTTTAGTTCGATAATCCTAAAATATATATATTGTTTTATTTGCCTATTGTTTTTATTCCTTTTCGAACCCATAATAAAAACTATACCTTTTCCATAAACTCTACAATTCTTACCAACATTTTTTATTTTACATTAATATAATTATTTTTGCAAACAAAAACAAACATTATATAAATGTTGTCGGTGATAATAAAGGAGTGGTTTACTTTCTGAATAGATTAAAATTAAAAACACCAGATTAAATAAAACCATTGTAAAAATGTCAATATCGGCAAACCCTTTGTGAGTAACAATTAAAATATTTAATAATTAAACAAAAATTACTTTAAATCTTTTAGTCATCTATGTTTTTGTTAAATAATGTATTAAACAATTGATAAGTATGGATAACTTTGAAAAAGCTAATATAATATAAAACTAAATTATACTAGGTATGTCTAAAATATGAAATACCAGAATCAAATTCTATACATATAATTTAGTTTAAAATAAAAAGTAAAGTTACTTTATAACTTGACGTTTTTTATTATACATCCAGTACATTTATTTAATCTGTTTTCTAAGCGGATCAATTTTAAAAACTAAAACATGGAAAAATATAAAATTAATGCGTAGACGCTATATTTTGGACAGAAATTGACAGATAACACTTTTAATATAGTCTCCATTATTTTAACGATCCTGGTAAGTAATTTATAACCCTAGAATGTCACTACCTTACATAGTACCTACAAAATAGCGGTACTTTTCAAATTGCCTTAATACCTGGCCATATTTCGAAACTAATAAGGTAAGATATATTTAATGTGATATTCTTAAAGATTAGGCTAATCTAATTTAACATCTTGTCCTTTTTTAATAACCGGTACCTTTTTTATTATTTTCAACCTAAAATAATTATTAATATAAATAAAAATATTTTAAAATAATAATATTACGAAGCATTGTGATTCCCAGCGCATTCGTCATAATTTAGTATCGACGAAGACAACGCAACGCTCCAATACTACCTTCAAGCTGTATCTTTTCTTATAGTAATTTTTTATTTTATATGTTTTATTTTTGACCTTTACAGCTTTATTATTTAAATAATTTTGTTTATTTTTCAGATATATGAAATACCTATATCCATATGAATGTGAAAAACGAAGACTTAGCACGCCTGCGGAATTACAAGCGGCCATCGATGGTAACAGAAGGGAAGGGCGACGAAGCAGTTATGGTCAATATGATTCGATGTCCAGGTACGGGTACGAGTAAGTTTCAACAACAATTTTTAGGTTTAAGCAACCAAGGTTTTAATCAGTGGCGTAGCGTAGGCAAAAACAGGCATAGGCGAAGTGGTATCCGCGAGGCCCCTTTTGTGTTAATATACATAAAATACTGGCCTTGGCAAACACGTATCTGCGAGGCCCCTTTCCCGAAAGATTACAGTTAGAAAGCAAAATAAAGAACCTCCAATAAAATACTTTTTTCTATACTTTAAACACGCTTTCTTCTGGTTATCCTGTACAAAATTATAACATAACAATGTATATCTCTCACATTTCATACCTTCAACAGCAAGGCCTCCTAGCCGCAAGGCCCCCTCAGGTGAGAGGCCGTAGGCAACCGCCTACACCGCCTACGCTGGTTTTAATAGCAGGTTTCACAAATGAGAATACGAAAAAGTTCATATAAACATGGGTCCGTAAATTTCTCCTTCTCAAGATACAGAATATAAAAATGTAAAAAGTGTATTTTTTTTAAAATATTTTAAATATCATATAGCCAATTTTCCCTAAATTTTGGTGTGTAATTTATGGTATTAGAAGCAGGGCCGTATTAACTGTTTGAGGCGCCCTAGGCGGCTAGAATTCCGAGCGCCTATTTACAGCAAGAAAAATTTTGAAGAGCAAAAAAAAGGTCCTTCCCTCCTGTTCGCGTTAATTCCAATCACAGAGAAATTTGTGTCACCAAAAATCGCCACTTAACACCTAAACTTTTCTCCCCTGTCTAGCGCCTATTACTCCCCTGTCTGCCGCCTATTTTTTTATGGCGCTCTAGGCTGTAGCCTAGTCAGCCTAATGGATAATACGGCCCTGATTAAAAGGATAACTCAAAACAAACTTAATTACATTTAGTAAGTCCAGTGGCGTCGGGAGCGACTAACCAGACTGAAAGAATATTTTTTGCATACGGTACACCACTGACTGTGTAAATGTGTGTAAAATTGTTGTACTTTCTTTGGATTGGGCAAATGAAAATACAGTTTTTTGTCTTTGAATTTTTTTCTTATTTTGTTTAGTTTAAGAGAAAAATATCTACTAGATTGCATATTTTTAGACTATATAAGAAGCATTGTGGATTTTTAAGTAGGGTTTATATTTATTACCTAAGTAGGTATTTTCTTTTAATTTTTTAAGTTTAACGCCCTGTATCTTGAGAACGAAAAATTTACGGACCCATGTTTACATAAACTTTTTTATATTTTCTGATTAAGAATCGGCCAATAAATTTTCCCAACAACATTCTGTAACTCCCCATATAATCAATGCAAATGACAGCAACGTAGATATACCTATAAAATCTCTACTGCAAAATACTTAAAAAACATATTATAAATAAGAATTGTTTTACATATTTATAAAATTATCTAAAGCTATTTACAGAACACCAATAAAAAAAAGTTTTCAATACAAAATCTAGTCTAAAAAATACATAACGTAGCTAAATAGTTTAAGCAGCAGAAAAACTAAACATATTGTTTCAAAAGTATTTAAAAATCAATATTTAAATAAATAAGTAACAACCAAGTCAATAGGCAGTTAAAAACGTCATAAGTTTTGTTGAAGCTATTTCTTAATTCCAAATTTTTCTATGTCGTTTTTTTTTTTTTTAACTTTGTATAGAAAATAAACTTATTTAATAAGTTGCAGTAACACCTAATACATTTGAGTAATTGTTGGTCTTGAAAAGTCGTACATATTAGGTCATCAGGCAAAACTGGCATTTACGATTGTATCTTTAATTACTCCACCCATTACACCGCTTTATATTTTTAATAATTTTATACTATATATATTATGGTCCCTGAAATACCTGTAGATATATTTTTTCTATATTCAGAGTGCCTGCCTAAGTTCTCTACATATGGGAAACTTTTTTATTATTAATTTTACGAAAAAAGTTATTCTTTATAAAAGTTCTGCATGGTCTAAAACCTAAGAATCAATTATTATTCTTTTTTTTAGTAGTATACGAGGAATTTTAAAAAATGTGAATTTTTGTTTAAAAGAAAAATACCCTTATTTTTGAAAATATCGAAAATTATTATTAAGAAAAATGAGGAAATTAAAATAACTCTTAAATATGCAAGCCCATTCATTTGCAAAAAAAAGTTTTTTTACATTTTTTACGATAAACCGATGGAAATTTAAATTTGTACATTGTTAAATACTTATTTTAAAATGTATGATTTAGAAAAAGCTTAAGAACTGTCAAAACAGCGAAAAGTCACAGAAACTCTGATTATTGCATAAAAAATTAGAGAAAAACTTTTTCTTGTAAATGCACGAGTTTACGTATTTAATATTTATTTTTATTTCTGAACATATTTTCCTAATAAGTTTTAGATATTTTCAAAAATAAGGGTATACGTTCCTCTTCAACAAAATTTATATCTTTTGAGATACCCCGTATACTACTAAAAAAAGAACTTCTGATGACTGTAATTTAGGTTTTGGACCACGCAGAACTTTTTATAAGGAATAACTTTTTCGTAAAATTAATAATAAAAAAGTTTTCCATATGTAGAGAACTTAGACGGACACACTGTATATTAAATTTGTACGGACTTAATTAAGTTAGTTTATTACTTTTTTTGTTAATAAAATGTACCTAAAACCGACTTTTGTAATAATACAAATACTATAATTGAAGATATGTTCTGTAGTTCGGCGGATTCATTTAATGGATGGTATTTGGGTACACGCCAAAAATTAATTAAAAATACTAAAAACCAAAAAATTATAAATAAAACAAGTAAAAAGATAAATAAAAATCGACGTTTAGGTGGTAAATTTGCCACCGTTGTTAAGATAAATTAAATACAAATAATAAAAATAAAAATTAACTATTTTTAAGGTTTTAGATTTTAAATCTTTTATCTTTTTTTTCAGGATATTCTGAAATCTCTTTGACATTAAATGTCAAATATGTTTGTTTGGTTATAGGGTCATAGTAACATAGATAACTGGTTGCTGGTGTATTTATTGTTTATATTACAAAAAGGTGAATAGTTAGTTAATTTTTAGTCTTCCTGTAGATACTTCAGTATCAAGCAAAGGCAACCAAGTGTTATTTAAATTAACTGAAGTTGATGCTACACAATTATCTTTATTTAATAATATATATACGCACTTTCTTTGATTTTGCGTTTTTTAGAACAAGTTTCCTTTGCTAAAATGCTCGAAGCATCCCAGTTTATTCTATGATTGTTATCAAATGCGTGTTGGCAGATTTTTGATTTATGAAATTCTGTGTTTTTAATGTATGATCTATGTTCTTTTATGCGTTTGGCTAATGGTTTAGAAGTTTCACCTATATAAAACTTATTGCATTCGCAAGGTATTTTATAAATGAAATTTTTTGTATTTTCATTTATGTTGCATGGTTTTGTTTTTGTTATTTGAGATCTGGTAGTGTTTTGTGTTTTAAAGATTGTGCGAATATTAAATTTATGTCCTATTCGTTGAATTTTATTTAATAGTCCGGGATTGTCACTATGACACTATAACCAAACAAAAAATTTGACATTAATTGTCAAAGGGATTTTAGAATATCCTAAAAAAGATAAAAATTTTAAAGTTTAAAACCCTAATAATAGTTAATTTTTATTTTAATTATTTGTATTCAATTTATCTTAACAACGGTGGCAGATTTGCCACCGAAACGTCGATTTTTAATTATCTTTTAGTACTTTTAAATAATTTTTGGCGTGTACCCAAAAAATTACCATCCATTTAATAAAAATACTATAAATATTAGTCATACAGTTTGCTAAAGTAAAACTTAGTTTTTAAATTTCAGATCGCCAAACCCTACCCACCAACTTAATCCCCTAGCTCTAGTCTCAGCAGCCCAACAACAACATTTGGCAGCTAGAATGAACTCTGTCATGTCAGGAGGCATAGGACTGCACAATGGGGCACACCACCCTAGTCATCCACAACCTATGAATCCTCCTTTAAACGGGGGACCAATTCCTGGCTTACCAAACTTGGCACCTAGTGAATTTGAGGCTAGAATGATGGAATATATGAAACTACTAAATAAGGAAATAAGGTATGTTTAAGTTAGGAATAATAAAAAACACCCTGTATCTTGGGAACGAAGAATTTTCAGCCATCCTATTATCGTAATTTTTTTTTCGTAAAATTACTCAAGGAATCGCCTGTCAGATTAAATGCAGTTATTTACATACTACCAAAGCATTAAGATGCTTTTAACAGTGTTAAACGACGTAAGCAGTGCAATTCTTTTAATGTCCCCCTTTTCTGTTTATTTTTTAAACAGATCAGTTTAGAAAACTAGAACTTTGGGATATGGAATTGATGCATAAATACTATATTGACAAAACTAAAAAATTTAGTATGGCTATTGGTCGCAAACTTGAAAAAAAAAATAAAAAAAGGGTCTCGTAGCACATCATTTTAAAGCTCCCGACAAGGACTTAATAACCTTACAATATAACGCCAGTTCTACTACAAAATGGCGGTAGTTTAAAAATAACTCAAATACTTGATTTGGATGGCCATATTTCTCAAAGTAGTAAAGTTCGATGTAGTTGATGTTCTCTTTTCCTAAAGCTCTTTTAAAAATATTTTTAATGATGATATGTACAGGTTGCATATTAAAAAAATATTTACTTTTCTCCTACCCTGTATATAATCACCGGTAATCCGATAAAAACATATTTAAAACAGCTTTAAGAAAATATTACATTAAGTATATCTTACTTTATTACTTTTGGAAATATGGCTATCCAAATCAAGAATTTGGGTTATTTTTAAAGTACTGCCATTTTTAAAGTAAGTAAAGGTATTGACTTTATATTCTAGGGTTATAAAGTACTGGTCAGAAGCTTTAAAAGGATGTGCCAAAAGTGTAAATTAAGTTTTTTTACAAGATAGCGCGCAGCAGCAATATTAAAATTTTCATTTGCCAATTTTATTTTAAAATATTGTTTTTACACCTAAAAATCTTATCTTAAAGTTTAATTTTTTAAATTAATCCGTTTAAAAAATAAAATGAAGAGGCGGCATTAAAGAAATGCACTGTATCATATACAGTGTATCGAACACAAAAATCCATAGTATGTAAAAGTGTAGGCAATATTCGAGGTGGGGTAAACCTGTGCCATGTTTCACCGTCCGACGAACGGTGAAAGTGCTGACCCAGGAGCCCTTGATCTCGTTTGGCTCGGATGGGCGTGCTTGTTGCAGAGAGGAATTGTAGGAGAGAACGTAGCAAATGGGTAGAAGGGGTTGAATTATGTATGTCCTATGGTCGGCTGTTTCGTTTCCAGACCGGTATTATTTATTTGGTTATTAGTAAATTTATTTATTTTGCTAGTAACCTTTCACACAAAAATGATCAAAGACTTTATATAAATTTTTCAGTTTGAACGACCTTTTAACAAGTATTTTCTGTTACAGGTCTACAGCCAACACATCCCCTCGTCAAGGGAAATCTCTCCCCTAATGCAACATCACCATTAGCTTTCGAGATGCAACAGCGCATGAATCTGTTTAACCTGTATAATAATAATCAACCTCACAACGAACCTCAGAAGGAACCCATTAATCTGTCAGAGCCCTCTCCAGCAATAAAAGGGAACCTGAAGGTAGGGATTCCCCTCCACCTCCCAAAAGAGTATTGAAAGAGGAAGAGGAGCCTGCAAAATCCGCGACACCTCCTTCGCCAATGCATACGCCTACCACACATATTAAGATTAATAGCAGAGGTAAGCACATTTCTTCGTAATTATTATTTTTTAGTTCTTGTTTTCTGTTGACATATTTGTTCATATGCTTAATAAAAAAATCCATTACACCTTAAATTGTATCAAAAACTTTTTCTATGAACACACAATTTAAATGCTAAATTTTTGTTTTGAAAGTGAAAGCTTGCTTGTTGGATTTTTTATCCAAAAACAAAAAATATTAATTTTTATCTTTGTGACACCCACAAAAGCTTATGCTTTAATATCAGGGTACCGTGATTGTCGGGTTATTAGATGTTTAACCCATCTTCTCTCCTGTTCCGTTAACGTTATCCAAGCACTGAAACATGCAATTTTGCATTTCAAATCACCTTTTAGACACCGCGCTAGTGCCACCACGGACATTATTCTTTAAATAATTACGACCTAAAAATGTCTCTCCGGATCGAACCGGCGAGCGGCGATACAAAATGTAAGATTTTTTAAAATGGAGTACCCTGTGTATTGTATCATAAAAAGTTCTTAAAAATATATTAGATTTAATATATTATATTCTATTAGGTAATTATATCTTTATAGTCCCTGGGCCAGTAATGAAATTAACTTCATAATGAAAACCACTTTCTAAACCTTTTTAGGGGCGTTTCTTTTGACGAATCTACCACGAATTTTAATATCATCATTTATGGAAGCGGCAGTTTAATCCAGCCTGTCAATGTCAAATGTTTCGGGTGTCGGACTGGGCGAACGCGTCATCTGTTTTGTCGGACAAGTTTACCACAATCGTTTTACATGAAATTGACACATAAAAGCATTGTGCCGAAAATCATAACGGTCAGTCACGTAATCCACCTAGTCCGATACCCGAAACATGTGTTTGAGTCTTATGGTTTCATGACTGTAACCCTTACCATTTGTGGCTTAGAATATTTAAAAATTGCATGTTAAACATTGTGGTAAACTTGTCCAACAAAAAAGTGACGCGTTCGCTCAGTCCGACATCCAAAATCTTTGATATTGACAGACTGGGTGAAAGCGACGCTTTCATGTATGACGGTATAAATATTCGTGGTAGACTCGCCAAGAGGAACGCCTCTAAAAGGTTTTAAAAGTGTTTTTGTCATAAAGTTCATTGCATTACTGGTCCAGAAACTATTAATTTTAATTATATCTAGGGAAGTAAGCTTAGTGCTTGCATTGACTTGTGGGTAAAAAAATAAAATTACTCTTTGGATTTAAATTAACATATTTCTTAAAGTAATTAGGATTGGTATAGCTAGAGTGGTATTTTTTAAGCTATAATAAAAGAATATTTAACGGTAATACAATATACAGGGTGCTCCGTTAAAAAGTAATACTTTTTGTTGCACCTAGTATACTTACAAAGATAAATCTGACAACTGATGATTTATATTTTCCTTATTAGCTGTTCAGCTAGATAAAAAAATCTATTGTTGGAGATTTATCTATCAAACCAAGTACACTATGTCCTTACTCGATAAATTATCAGGCTATATAAAAGGCTAGAATCAACAGCTACATTTTATGAACTCATAAAGATATAAAACATGCTCCTAAATTATCCAAACTGATTATTCTATTCAACGTAACAAGACAGTAATAAATTACTTTTAGCCTTTTATTTATTTCGTGACACCATGCAAAAAACAGAATAAATTAGTTCACAGGACAAAATTGCAGTCAATCAAGCACAACGTACTAAAATTTCGAATAAAGAATTGAATCTTGAAAAATCTAACGATACAAATTTATTTTCGATCAGCTTCAATGAAGTCATAAATTAAAAATCATAGCCACCTAGTTGCAATAATATAGATGGCTGTCAATGAATCAAGTAGGCGTAAAAACTGTTCAGAATGTGAAATTACTATCAAGAATTGTCTCAGGAATCCAAAAATGTTCAAATATTTCTTTTAAAAATTTAAAATTAGTCATTTCCGGGTAAATCGGAAGTAACAAAAAAGTGAAAAATACGCGAAAACCCACCTCTTTTCATATCATTTACTAATAACAAGTCTTATTTTGATATGTCCAATATTCTGGAAGTTATGGGTTGTCTAATAGATTCGTTGACTTCCGGTATAATTGATCTCTTCCTAATTAGCTGCTCAGCTAGGTAAGAAAAAACATCTATTGAAGATTTATTTATTAAAGCAAGTACAATATTTTCTCACTCGAAAAGTAATAATTATCAGGCTATACCTATAAAAGGTTAGCAATAGCAACATTTTACGAACACAAATAGATATAAAACATGCTCCTAAATTATCCAAACTGAATATTCTATTCAACGTAACAAGACAGTAATAAATTACTTTTAGCTTTTAATTGATCTCGAGACACCGTGCAAAAAACAAAAACTAAGTTAGTTAGTTCACAGGACAAAATTGCAATCAATCAAGCACAACGTCCTGAAATTGATGATCGACTTTAAATTTAATAAACTTTCGTTGCGTCACTTTGGCACGCATATAAAAAGAACTTTGAGCAAAATTAACTGATTCAAATGAACTGCCGGGTGATTAATACGAGTAGTATTTCGGCGCCGTAAATGCAGTTTGTTTTGTAACTCGGCGTTTTAATAAAAAATAGTTTATTTTATTATCTAGTCGTAATAGACTAAGAGTACATCGTAAAAATCGAATCCGATTGGGCGGATCGCATTGAACCAAATATAGTGACAATAGATATAGAAGACAATTATAGTGAAACTATAATTATTGTCTTTAATTGAACCTAATACTATGCCCTTCGTCCTAGAATTTAGCGGTATGCAGATAATCCGCTTCTAAATTCTTTTAAATTTGACAAAGAAAAGCATATACAATGACAAAGAGCAAACAAATAAAAATAAACTTCTAACCTTACTTTTGTGGTATTTTTCTAATTAGTTTCATTTTAATTTCAGAAAATAAGACACAATAGTACCGCAAACCACTAAAGAAACACTATCACAATACACTGCTTGTTTAAATTCAGGACACCCCCTCCTGAACTTCTGAATTGTTTAGTATTTTTTCATGACAATTTAAGGACTTTGTTGAGACAACATAAACCAAATTTTAGACAGGAAATGACAGATATAAATGTCAAACTGACAGCTTGGCGCCATTTTGAAAAGAAAAATTAAAAGAAAAAGGTCTTGTGGCACATCATTTTAAAGCTCCTGACAAGTACTTTATAACCCCAGAATATAAAGTCAAACCCTCTACCTACTACAAAATGACGCTTCTTTGAAAATTACCTTAATACCTTATTTAGATAGCCGTATTTCGAATCTAATAAAGTTAGATATACATAATGTGGTATTCTTACTAAAGCTCTTTTAGGAATTTGTTTAATGGTAATATTTGTGATACTATACAGGGTAGGACAAAAAGTATAGATTTTTAATGACTCACCCTGTATATTAAATTACCATTACAAAGATATCTAAAAGACCTTTAGGAAAATACCAAATTAGGTATATCTAACTTTATTAGTTTTGGAGATATGGCCATCCAAATCAGGTAATTATAGGTAATTTTCAAAGTACCGCCATTTTTCGGGGGATAAAGTTATTCACTTTATATTCTGGGGTTATAAAGAACTCGTCAGGAGCTTAAAATGATGAGCCGCAAGACCCCCTTTCTATTTAATTTTTGTTTCCAAAATGGTGCCCAGCTGTCATTTTGACATTTATGTCTGTCATTTCTTTTCTAAAATTTGGTTTATGTTGTCTTACTAAAGCATCTTCTTTAAACATTTTAAAGGTTAGGAGGGGGCGTCTTGACTTTAGACAATAACATGTTTAACAAATATTTAAACCTATTTTATTTCCCACTTTTTCTTTTCTACACTTATCAGCTGTTTTACTTAACTGTAATTTTTCAAACCTTCTCCAAAACCGTCGAATATCGTAAAATATAACCTCCAATCGGACTGAACTCAATTCAATTCGCTTAAAGAACTAGACCTTATGACGTTCAGCAGATGATGGTATTGGCATCTGAAAAACAATCCAATTTACAAAAAACTAAATGAGGATTGTTTTTGTGAAAAAAATATTTGGCATTAAAAGTCTAAAATTTAAATTAGTAACGCTTTGTGGACCCAAAATTTTTATATATTTTGAAATTATTTCCTTTGAATTGTCTATATTGTTATTTCTTTATTAAAAAAAATTAAAATCGTTTTGAATGTGTCTACAAATGCGCTCATTTATCGAAAAGTCTTCCAAATAAAGCTTTATAGATATATTTTAGATCTATTTTATAAAATATGTTTACACCTGCTACAGGGGCATCACAACGAAGATACTTCAACTACAAGTTACCTTTTTTAAATGGAATGGTGTATATTTTATTGGATTTTGAATTCTCACAAAATTTTAACATGACTTTGTGTAACATATGCTATACCTAAACTCACTAGTTTAAAGATACAAGGGTATATTTACCTAGTTACATTAACATAGTAACATTTTTGGGTATGTATGACTTGTATAAGTGACGTTTGGTAATTATTGAGCAGTTGTTAGTTAAAAACTATTTAAAATAACTAGTCATGGCACTTTCTGAGAAGAATAACGCTTCTTATGATTTAATAATAACCAAACGTCACTTATACATGTCATGCATATCCAAAAATGTTACTATGTAAATGTAACTAGGTAAATATTGTAACAGGTGAAAATAAATAATATCGATAAAATACTTTTTTAAACCCTTGTATCTTTTAAACTAGTGAGTTTAGGTATAGCATATGTTACACAAAGTCATATTTTCAGCATGTTCAGCATATGTCTTGTTTTAATCGATTTTCAAACTTTCATGTTGATTTTTTACAAAGCCCCTAATTTTAAAACGATTTTCTGAAGTAAATAAATAGAAATGATAAAAAGGTTTTAATATTGACATAAAACGATTTTTTATAAAATGTGATATCAATTGTGTTACGAGGAGATTACCTTTATTTTAAACAAAATTGATTTTTTTTATAAAGAGAAGATGGCTAGGATTAAAAATAACTTCTTAATATGCAAACTTGTTTAGTTTTTTTCTGCGATAACAAGCGTTTCAGTGTCTTTTTTCTGACAGTTCTTAAGTTTCTTTACATAATACATTCCGAAATAGGTATGCACTAATGTGCAAACTTCAATTTTCACCATTATGACATACCAAATTAAAAAATAGTTTTCCCTGTAAATGTACAATTTTGAATATTTTAAAATTAATGTTAATTCTTAACACTTTTTCGTTAAAATAACTTTCAATATTGTCAAAAATAACGATACTTTTCTCTTGAACAAAATTTATATTGTTTAAAATACTTCGTGTACTACTGAAAAAACTTAATATTTGATAGTTTCACTGTAGGTTTTAGATCATGCAAAACTTTTTATATTTTAACAATAAGAAAAATTATTTGTTGCAAACTTTACTAGACGTACTGTATATTTGGTATAATAAACAGAGTTTTAATTTTTGGAAGAATTAAAAAACAATAACTATTGCAAAATTTTTATTAACTCTTTTATGTTAAAAACTTATAACATCTTTTAATTTTTTTAGGTGACTCAAGAAACGGTGATAATTCCATTGTAGTCAGTATGGAACTCAACGGAGTCACTTATCAAGGAGTTCTCTTTGCCCAGAACTCTCCAGCGAATTCGCACACGGTGATGGCCTCCCTAAATGCAATAAAACTGTGTTCAGAAATTTACTTTGTAGACATGGACTTAATTTTTATATTTAATTTTTTGTTTGTGTTTTTCCGACTTCAAGAATGAGTGTTGTGAGTGACGTATTTTAAACGAGAGAGTTGCAAAATGAAAATCCTGCTAGCAACTTTATAAAAGTAATAAGTCCAGACGATTTTGAACAGTTGATTGCCACGAATAATTGTCAGGTAGAATGTACGTCTACTAGACACTTATTCGTGGCTTTCAGCCGTTCAAAATAGTTATAAATTATAAATAATAAAACATTTTTTATTAAAAATTAAACTATATTTTGTATTTTAAGTAACTTCTATTCTTTGAGAAATCTTATGTAGATAAACCGGTCAACAAATGAACCTGGTCATCCTGTTTTTTTGCCTAAACTCACTGGCCGATTCTTCTTCTTCGGGTGCCTTCTCCTTTGCTAATGAAGATCGTCAACAATTTTGGCAAACTCCTCTCTATTTTGAGATTTTCTTAACAAGGTGTTTAAATTCAAGCCAGTCCAATCCCTTATGTTTTTAGCCAAGAGCATTGTCTACATCCAGGTCCTCGTCGACCTTCAATTTTGCCTTCTATGATGAGCTGTAAGAACTCGTAAGTGTCATGTCTCATTAGATGACCGAAGTTTTGCGTTTTTATACTCTCCAAAAGCTCCCTTTCTTTGTTAATACGGCAAGAACTTCTTTTTCTCCGATTTTTTTTATCTCTTAGAAAAAACTATATTGGCTTTAAGTAGCTTGTGGCTAATTCTTTAAACGTGCGCCTAGGACTACGGTATACAGAGTGGTAAACAAAGAAGTTACATTTTTGACGAAAATCAAAGTTCTTTCAGCTTTACAAAATTTAGGAATATTTTGTTTTTACCACATACGAGTAAGTGTACCTATTAATTACATCATTACTTTTCTCAATTTTGATTTAAAGTTGGTTATTAAAGAAATTACAGAAGGTTATTCAAAAGTATTTTTTCATATATATTTAGATACCTACTTTTACTTAGAACAGTCGGAAAACCATTAAAATAGGTAGTATTGTGCCCAATAAGGATAAAAATAAATGCACTAAAATAAATTTACACATTATATAGGTTTTTAAACATTAAGAATGGCAGAACAGGCAACTTCAAATTTTATAAGAATTTGTGAGTCACAAATCCTCAAAATTGATATTTTATTGTTTTTACCACATGGGTGTATTAACTAAATCAGTTTTGTGGAACGGTTTTGCAATTTTTATTAAAAGTTAAATAAAAAAATAAAAATACAGAGGCCTATTCAAAAGTAGGCACAGCCCTGCCCGGGTAAAATAATGGAGATAAAGATAATTAAAAAATTATACAGGATGTTTAAAAATTAATTGGCGCCAAATGAGCAGCTGCAAATTTTAAGAAAATTTTACAAAATGTTTTTGCGGCAAAAACTTAAGGACCTATTAAAAACCAAATTTTATATAAAAAAGTGTATATAAACATAGGTCGTAAACGTTTAAAAAATTAGTCACAAGCTGCTTAAAGCCAACAGTTGTTTTTCGAAGAGATGAAAAAAATTCAAAAATCAGTAAAAAATTAAAAAAGTTATGGGCCGTTGAATTTGAGACAAAAACATGGTGGCCAGGTTTATTTGTTGACCGGTTAATTTTTTACAGGTTATGCTTACCAGCCGGTTGTCCCATTTTATACCCTGTCAAGGGTACTAAAAGCAATAAAAAGGAAATTTATACACATGGTTGTAGTTAATTTTAATATATTTTGAGCAATTTTTTATTCGATTGGGAGTTATCGGAATGTGGAATATACAAGAAAACATATCAAATAAAAAAATTAAATCAATATACTTCAAAGACGATCAGTAATGTTTACAGAAAATAGCCTAAAGCTATGTTACTTAATTTTTTTACCAATCAACAGCAATAGCATCTTTTAATCATTATTTTTTAAAAGGCTTACTAATCTAAATAGGCGTTTTAGTTTATTTTTACTGTTTTTTTAGTCCAACATTTAGAAAAAATATATATTTTCATTGCGTCTCTCTCTGTTTAATTTTAAAGTTGTGATTTTTAACTGTTCTTTTAAACAGTTTTAGGGCCAGTTTCGTGTAATTTTTGTATATACTAAGGCTTTAGTATTTAAAAACGTGTACAGATTAATTTTACAATTTTAAGTATTTTAATTTTTTTATAAAGTGATTTTTCTTACGTCGATTGTTGATGACAAAGTGACTAGTTTGCCGAGTTTTACATAAAAATACATATAATCGTAATTATTACAATCAGCCTTATGCTGGAAGTACATTGACTTGTTTCAAGCTTAAAATTATAAAGTAAAAAAATATTTTTAAGATTGGAATTTGCTAAAGCCTAGCAGATATTGAATTATCTGTTAAATGTCATTTTTATTCCATAATTTAAAGCTTTAAACAAGCCAATGTATTTATAGCATAAGGTTAAATGTCTTATTTTTAAAATATATAAGGCTTCGTTGATTTGTATTTACTCCAAAAATTAAAAATCACTTTGTCGTAGTTTTTGTAAATATAATTATAAAATATTTTCCGGATTGTATACAAGTGTTGTAAAGTACATGTAGCGAAAGGTAATTTAAAAACAATATACTACAAAAATATAGTTACAGTATTTTAGTCCTCTATTTAAATAGTAGTAATATGTGGTAAGGTGGTTTTTAAAATTATTAAAAAAAATTATAAACCAGTAGTTTTTGGACCTAAAAATGTTTTTATAATATATGGCGTCAAGATGCCTAACAAGAGGTTTTCGATTTTTTGATTTTAGGAAACGAAAAGATAGCTTTCTTAGCAAAGTAATTATATGGCAAAATTTTAGGTTATTGCAAATTGTCTTTATTAAAAACTGCCGAATATTTATAAAGAAAAATAAGTATTTCTTCTTTATATTATATTCTTAGGTATTTTAAGGACCATCTTATAATATCTACCTGTATTTTTGTATAGCTGCCAAAAGACTGTTATTTTAATTATCACTATATTTTAAGTTTCTAGTTTTGCGACTTAGACTTTCTATTTATTAAGCAAGTGTATTATATGTTCTTAGTATTTTATCATGTGTAGCAAGATTATAGAAATTTAAGGCATATAGAGTTACTAATTGTATCAAAATTGTTTACTCGACAATTTTTAATGATATATAAAAGTCAAATTATTGTCATCTACAGTGATGTGCTAAAAGAATCACTTTTTACACTCATAAAGCCACTGATTTTAATAATTTTATTAAGGGTTAAATAATAGTATTGTTTTCTATTAAATTGTATTTTTTTGTTTAACGTATAAATTTAAAAATAATTAGAACAAAGAGGTGTAACATTTTTTCTTCATTTATAAAATAGTGAGTTATTTTATCTGACATATACGTTATATCAAGATGCTATTTAAATTAGGTGCCTAAAAAATTATTAATATATTGAAGCAGAATTACTAAATGTGTTTTAATTTTTATTGTTCTTTTCATAATTTTTAATTCACAGAAATTTTGATATTATGGGTGTCTATCATGAATAATAGAAATAACTATAATAATATAACAGTAAGGGGTTCTTTTAGCCACTAAGTTATTTTCTAAACGTCTTGTTCTCTAATAGGTAGTTTAGTTTATAAAAAGCTGATCTGACTATCTCAGGGAATTTGGTATTCATTTTCCTGCAATTTTGTTTTGTTTGGTTTCATTTTAGGCGTTAAATTATTTAAGAAAAACTGTTTTTATGAAATTATACTATGTTTGTAATGCTGTAAATATATGAAATTATCAATAAAAGTTAAAGTGAATACCTTTTGTTTTTAATTCTTAATGTGAAAGCTTTAAAAATTACCCAGCAAACACTATTTGCCGGCAATATACATTTTCATATTCGCATTGATGGTAAAGCATTGGCAATTGGTGGCAATATTATGCCAACATCTAATACGCATTAAAAATTTAACCCTAAATAAACACTCAATTGCCAATAAATTTTACATGCAGGCGAATTGCCGGCAAGCATACAAAAATGGCGGCATACCAATCCTGATTAAATAAAGTATGCCTTTTTGTTGCAAGCAAATAAATATTGGATATTTGAAGGAAAACCTTCAACGCATATTTATACTTTTCAAACCATATTATTAACATTGGTATTTAACTAACATTCGAGCAATTTTTTAATCTGTCTTATTTATAATGGCGGCTAAACAACATAATTTTATGTTTTTTTTTTTACATAATTTAAAGGAAACGGCCTTTTCCTAACATTTTATTGATACAAATCATGCAAATAAAAATTAAGTCAAACAAAATGTTTAATATGTATTTTTGAGAGAATAAAAATAAAATGATGGTAAAATTAGCTAGGTTAATTTCGACGATTTCGACCGAAGCGAAGGTGATAAATTCAAATTTCCTGCTTAGCCGAAATACAAGATTTAACAATTTGACAGATGAGGCAACCTTGCTTTTGTTTGGCCTTTGCGCAATTGGTTTCTACGTGGTTTTCTAGCTTTTTAGTTTCTTTTTAAAGAAAAGAGTTTTTAGTAGACATTTTTAAGTGTATTCATTACCTAATTAGTGTGTGTTGTGTAGTTAATTGGTGATGGCTAGTCAAGAAGGCGTGTTATTCAAGTAGACTGTTAGGAGCTGTAAACATTTCGTTTAAAACCATTTAAATTTGTAGTTACCTAAAAAAATTATGTGATATCAGGGTGTTGCCTTATTAAAAGTTTGAAAGAGGTGTTAATAAAAAAATTATATATATTTAATAGTTTTTTTTTGACATTTAACTCTTTTAAAATATTTCTCCCTATGTTTTGGATCTGAAAATTGAGTGTAAGTGTCCCTTAAATACTTACTATTTTAAAGTGTTTTCTTTTGATTTACTATCTATTTTTTTAATATTATTACATACTTTTAATTTTATTTTTTTGGTTTATTGTTACGGTATAAAAATTTATATTATGTAATTTTTTTATTGATAAAGTTTTCCTGCCCTTTTTATCATTTTTTCGATTACAAAATTCTAAATATGTTATTTAACTTTTGGGACATTCAACTTATAAAACTTGCAATACTTATTTAATGATAAATGCCATTATCCTAAACGCATTTTTTTGCCAATAACTTATTAATGATGGATGCCATCACATTATCTGCAACACGTGACCTAATAACGGCCAATTGCCCACTTTCGCGTCTTTTTAATACCTTTTTGCCAATGCCTTGCCATTAAAGAGTGTTGGCAATGCCAGTAAATTAAATGTACAACGCCGGCAAAAAATGTTATATGGGTATACATGGTGTTTTTTAGGTTAAAAAGAATTATGGGCTTATAAACCGAAGTCTGAAAATTCATTCATTTAAAAGATACATGCCTACCACAGGAGCCAACACCTACTCCGGCCTTCCGGCTGACAAGTTTCCTCGCGCGAATCCTGTATAAGGGAAGCGAGTAAACATCATGTACATAGTAGTTAGTTATGAAATGTAAATATTTATGTTACTAATATAGAAAATGTTTTAGTTAAGTTGGGTTTTTAAAAAACTTAGGTTATAAATATCTTAAAGGTATCTTAAATGATTTTAATAAAATTTGGCAGCATAATTTGTAACATTAGGCGGGTTAAGGTATAGATTTAATAAAATTATTTAGTCTAGAGCTGCACCAAAACGAATTGGACTGAGAGAAACGTGTACACATCCTTTAGAATTGAAACGACACAAGAAAAACATTGCGCCCCTCGATATTCACTAACACGTCGATACATTTTGATATTGCGTAGATCGACTGCTCACATGTAGCAATTAAAGTTTTTTTAAACAACCAACGTCATTTCTAATATGGTGCCAATGTTAAGTTTTTTTCCTAATTTATAAAAAAAATATGCTTATAGCACCTTCAAATATATCTCAAAATATGCAAAATACAGATATAGAACAAATACCAAAAAATATATAGAGTTAGCATTTATGTAAGTTTGATAAAGTTTTTAAATATAAAAAATATTGAAAATTTGACATTGGCCGTTTAAAAAATAATAATTTTTAGAGTATTTGCAACTCGAAAAGTGCTCGGAAAAGTGTTAAAAAGTGTTGAATTAAATTTTGAAAATAGCGATTTTTTTTTTAAATTTTAACAATATTCATATTGTGCAGTACCAGAATGAAGCTATTTTCAATATCGCGCGACACAATAACTGTACATGTGTGTGCGACTATCTTAACTTTCTATATCTTGGAAACAATGCATTTTCGGATGTTTGTTTATACAAACTTTTGTTAATAAAGTTAGTTTGAGAATAGGTCTCCCATACTATAACCAAAACATTCAGAAAACCATAAAATGATCTAGGTATGTAAAAATCGTTAGTTTTCGAGATATTAGCCCTTGGAATTTGTCAAAATTGTCCAATTTTTGATTATCACACATAAAAAAATGTATATTTTATTTTGCAGCACTAAATAGCACTTTAATCTTATTCAAAGACCAACAATACACTAAAAGTTTTCTCAAAAACCACAGTGTAACCACGGACAGAACTTAATAATATCAGTAAACTCTTTATTTTTAATATTTCGAAAAAAATATTGTTCGTAAAAACTTTTGTTTTGTTTCGAAATTGCAGCGTTAATAAATATCGCAAGGTAATTAAAAATTCTAAAAGTTGGACTAGTGACTGCTCATTTATTTTGGGGCATTAATTTGCTTAATTTTTTATTTTTGTTTTTATAATATGTTGTGTATGGGTACTTTTTAAAAGAAATTTAGCTGGCAACAAAAAACAATTTACAAAAGACCGAAATTTTCATTTTTAATTTCTTAGCCGAAAAAAAAATATAAAAACATTACATAAAGTCAGTGTCATAATTTTTTCTCTCAATTATATTGGTTATGGTGCGAACTGAGACGCCACTGGCAAAGTAATCCTAAATTAGGTAAAGCGTTACAAGCGCCTTATTACAAATAAGTGTACCAAAATTAATCTAAATCGGTTAAAGGGTTTTTAAGATATTAATAAAATAACGACTTTTTCAAAATTTAACGTCCTCAGAAACATCCATATGTTTATAGAAACTTTTATAAAAAGACATAAAAATTCCCATTAAGTTTCCTACCGTATTTAGAAAACATTAATCGGCTTCTGGAATCAAGTTGATATCAAGTATAGTACAGTAAATGAAGCATTTTAATTTCAAATTCTTTGTTCCTACATGAATTGACTTGTTATTTTAACAAAAGGTAGGAAAATAGCCCAAAATCTATATCGAACCGAAGGGCACAAAAACCCTTGTGGTGGCTGCCACCCCATTTCGTTTTTTTACGACAGAAATCGATCAAAAGATTGATTTTAAGCAAAAAATGTTTTATAATATGTAGGTATTCTTTTTGTAAAATTGTAATTTTCAAGTTTTTAATGGGTTTCTGGCAAATAACTAAAAAAGTTTGAAATTTGCAAAACTGTAGAGAACAAAATTGGATCTTTTAAAAAGACAAAAAAAAATGTTAGCTTTTTTCGTTAAATGTAAAATCTGATAGGTTCAAATACAAATACTGTATTTTTCGAAAAAACCTATGGAACTTTTTCCAGCTTACGTTAATGAAACTATAAATCGGGCTTAAGTTGCAAAAATTGAAGACCTTAACTTTAAAAGTGCCAAAAATGCCAAAAATTAGATTTTTGCTTAAAAAAGTCCTATATACAAAGCCTAACGATATTAAGAGGGTTCTATAGCTATGCCGTCGATAAAAACCCACTTCTAAAAAAGTAAAGATATTCATAGCGTATCCCATAGGTCATTATAGAGATTATTCAATGTTTTTTTACTCATAACTTTTAAATACCCAAATGGCACATAGACCCTTTTGAATTTATAAGGTCTTCAATTATATTCCTGCTACAAGCTACTATTGCCATCTACCACTCATTATGGTAAATTTGATCAATTTAGAATAGATTTAATCAATGACAGTAAAGTTTTCGAGTGCGAAGATGTTTGTGCTACCAGCTGTCAAACTGACTAGTAACTAAAGCGTGCAATCATTTTTTGATATGTTGTTGAAAAAATTGATGCGTAAAAATCGGACTTATCACTAAACTAACCTATTATCTATGGAATTATCATTAGATCGTGTTTAACAGTGCTGTCTCTCTTATGGTAAAAGAGCTTTAAACGTTATTAATTTCAGCGGCGTATGAACGAAATCGCGGTCTTGTGCGCGATAATTTTGTAGGGACCCAAATAAAGTAAAATATAATAAATTAAAACAATATTGCTTTCATCGTTATAATATATTTAAAAAATAAATACAGGGTGTCCGGGAATATAAGAGCAATCTCTCGGACTCAAATAAAACACATTAAAAATAATTATTATGACAAGTTCCTATAAACTTTTTTCCAAAGCCCCTTTTACTGCGGAACTCCTTAAAATAGTGCCCTCTTAGAACATTAATTTTCAATCATTAGGGCGCCAGGAACGGACTTGTCCTTGCACAATAGTGCTAATTATTTTTGATTGCTTAAACCCTTAGATAAAAAAGGCACTTTTATTTAAAATCGATAAACTTAAGCGTTTTCCATTTTCAGGAGTCTCTAGTAGTATCTGTCATATTAACAAAATATTTTCTAGAAAAGTTATTTATGAAAATCTATTGTCAGCGGCGTCCTTTACGGGTACATATTTTAGTAAAGGGGCTCTAAAATAAAAAGTTTGTAGAAACTTCTCATATTATTTTCATGTGTTATATATGAATCCAAAGATTGGCCACATATTCCCAGACACCTCTGTATATTAATTTATTAATTTTACAATTATTGTTATTATATCTAAATAAATAAATAAAAAAGTGAGGTTTTTGTTATATAGGGTAGCTAGATCAGCAGGGGCCCTGGAGCAATAAACTAAAGTGGGGCCCTAAATAAAATGGCAAGCAAATAACAATGACTTATTTAGCCCAACAAAAGTAACAACTCTCTACCTCTTTACCTATTCACACCTTGCTTTTCACTACTAAGTACGGGGCGCTTCTTAATTAAACTCCAAGAGGGCCCCACAGAGTTCGGGGGCCCCTGGGCACAAACCGCCTAGCCTAGCCTTATGGTGGCAGCTACGCTACTGACTAATTGACAACAACATCAAGTAAAATATGACAAACAAATGTCACTAGAGATTAAAAGCATCCAATAGAGGCGCTTAGAAATCGCTAGAGGATCAATCGCCGTTTCGAAAAGTGGCACAATTTGAAGAAAGGGTCTGCGGGATGGCAGGGCATGCGCATACGCACTCCCAATGTCAAAATCGGCGGTATATTCAAAAACGTTGATTTATTGAGTAAATATACATAAAACATTAATAAAAAGTGTAAAATGTGGTTTATACTGAAATTTATTAATATTTTAATGACTAAATATTGGTAATTTAGTGCTAATGGTGTATTAAAATCTATTTGGTAGAAGACTATTTTTTCTTAGATTGGAATAGGTTAATGTGGAAAAATGTTTAGGTATAAATTTTAGGGAAATGAGAACTGAAAATAAAAATCTAAATAGAATTATTTCTTAAAAACTAAACTTTTATTGCGAGATTACTTATTTAGCATAAAAAATGGTACTAAATGTAAAAGAAGTGTATAATTTTAAGAAATATATGAAAATAGCATGCTCAAACTTACCAACCAAATAAATTTTAGATTTATGTTGATCCTATTTAGTTGAAAGGTATTATAGTCTATAAGTTAATATTACCTACTTATACTAAGAAAAGCGTAGTAGGATTTCAGTTTCCATAGGCCACTGTGCTTGGTCCATTTTATTCGATATCTACATACTTGTTTTTTAGGTATAAGGAAGCAGATAAATAAGATTGTAGGTTTTAATTAACAATGAAAATTTAAGTTTCCACATTACTGGATACTTATTTTGAAATAAAATACTTTTGTAAAAAGAAGCTCAAAATGCTCGTTATTGCAGAAAAAAATCCTAATCCTAAACATCTTTTTTCCACAAATTTTCAATATTGACAAAAATAAGTGTACTTTGCTCTTAACATAAATTTATATTTTTTAAGATATTTCATATACCTACCACTGAAAACAATTAATATCGAATGGTTAAATTTGTTCGTAAAATTAATAATAAGTTTGCCTTATGGTACGAACTTAAGTAGACACACTCTATATCTTGGTTTGTACCTTAACTGGGTCAGTTATTAAGTTTTTTAAGTGTTTAGGCTTTAGGCCTTTTTATTTTTCGCTTTAGTATAATTTTTATCACTATTAATACTTTTAAACTGATCATTTGTCTGACTTTTACAGTTCAAGCAAATTTTTTAAATAGAGAGTGACGCACACAGAAATCCTCTATTGGTTCATTGTGCTTTTACCTCCAGCAAGATATTCATTAAATATATTTTAAGGATGTATATAAAATATTAATGTATATAATGTTTTGTTACATAAATAAATCCTAGATAAAGTGTTAATTTGTTTTTATTCAAAAAAAACAACGTAAATAATTTAAAAAATAATTTATTAAAAAAACCCATAAATTTCCACAAATTTTGTTTCAATAATTTATATCTATAACACAGGTCACACGTAAAATCAAACCGAATAAAACACAAAACAAATATACAGCCACAACAATCACAAAACATCAGCCATATTGAACATGTGAAAGTCAAGAGTTTTGACATTTATAACAGCCAATAGCAAGCCGGAAAAACAACCTCCCATGCGCATGACGAGTAATCCCGCTGTGTTAAGTTAACCATCAAACCGGTGAAAGTTCGCAAGATATTTGGCTGATAGTATTGATTCAGACACAAAAATGTTACGTAAAAAGTGCGTACTGAAACAAAAAATTCTAAATAAATCCATACTTTTAACCAAGCACGTCCTTTTTACCAACGTTAAGCAAGAATAAAATAAAACTTTGACGAGCTCTTTTGGTCGCTGAACACAATCACCAGTCGCAGGTGTGTGCCATTTCTTAATTGGTGGGGGTAAATCAACTCTTAACATTACAAACTTGATCAGTTCAATTTTAATTCGATCGAGCATCCTGCAACAAGATTTCCTGCTGCTATGCTATTGTCCGTGCTGCCAGCTTTTAAAAATCCTGCAAACTAAAGCGCGCAATCGCTGTTTCGGCAGGTTGTCGAAAATATTAAGCGCGGAAATTGCACTGCCATTCAAACTTTGAGTTTGAAATCAGTGAATCTTTCAAATGCGGTTGATCGTTTTCGGGCGCACGCAAACTGTTCGGTGTACGTAAACAAATTTTGTCACATGCGCTGATTATTTAAATTAGACTAAATAATGTTTATTGACATTAAACGGGTATAAATAAATTTATTAATTTGTGTACTTTTAAGTGTGCCTTTATGGGATACCTCTTAAAACTTTTGTGAAAAAGGTGGGTAAAAGTTTAAAAGTTTTTAATTTGATGATTATTTTCTTACTATCTACTTTTAGTTGTTATTTAATTTTGAGCGTGCTAATTTTAACGTAAACAAATCACGTATTATAATTTAGCACCTATGAACAAGGTGGAAGGTTTAAGATAAAGTTAATATTTGTGTTCGCAAAAATATTATACCTAATTAGTTATTTGTGCAATCTTCTCCTAAAAAAATAATTAAACCCTGTTAACGCCACAGAAAAGTTTATTAAACTTTTTGTGGGTTGCTAAGAAGCAGCCAGTCTTAAGTTTTTTGTAAAAAAATGGGTTTTAAGTATATTTTAAAACAAGTGAAAAACATTTAAAAGTTATTTGAAACCAGAAAATATATGAATTTTAAAATAAAAAAATTAAATGTCTTTGAAAATTGTTTGTTTCTAGTCCCCATTAGTTTTACTTTAATTTTCCTTTTTAAAAAACAGTAATATAAAAATTTAATTGTAAGTCAAAAATAAAAGCTGTCAATTGATATTTTAAAATTTTAAACTAGTATCTTTAAAAAAAAACATCAGGATGTATATATTTTTTTCTATTTAGCGTAAATAGGATTTTTTCCATTTCTTTTTATTTTATGATATTGTTAGAGATTCATTTACGCCATAAAGAGTATTGTTAAATTCTTTAAAAAGTATCCAAAGTTATGGTATGTTAATATACTGGGTGAGAAAAAAGTACCGTGACTCTTAAATATCTTTAAAACCCCTAAAGCTATATTTACCAAATTTGATGATGAAGATGTTTTGTGCATGTGGAGTTAATTAGTAATATCGACACTGTCGCCAGATTTACCAGTTTTGTGCTACAAGTATTCTTTAGATTTGAACGTATACTTTAGATGTATAGATGTAAATAAATTTTAAGGTTTAGGTAAAGTGTTCTCTGGCGGTATTTAAAAAAGTACTTTTAGTCTTAAAATTTTAGAATCTGCAAAGCTTGATTTGTGTGACAAATATCAACTAGATTGGTTAAAAAATAAATGCAATATGGCGAAAAAACCAAAATAAACATTGAACTTTGACCGCTTGTAACTCAAAAACGAATGACATTTAAAAAAAAAATTATATAAAGCTCTGCCCTTATTTTGTCAGGTAGAAACACCCTCTTAAGTTTCGTGATCGATTTTTGAATCACCCTGTATACCCAATTTTGTAAATGTACCTTTAGCGGTTTATAGGCTATTTAAGGAGTGCAGTACTTTTTCCTAACCCAGTTTTTTCTGTTCTTCTTCTTCTGTAGTCGCTCCAAGTAAAGAAAATTAGGTTTTAAATTAGTGCTAAGTCAAGTAGCCAGCCCACGACTACCAAAGTAAAACTATTGCTGACCACACAAAATTTAAAATTAAATTTTGATAGCGCACCAAAAGGCTAAGTCAACAAATATTTCATGATTTCTGCTATTAACGTATTAAAGTCATAAATATAAATAATTAGAACCATCGCTAAAAATACGAGTTACTGTGCACTTTGACACAACAGTGGTAGTTAGTTATTTTTAAAGTTACTGGTAATGTAAGAATAAATGTATAGTAAAAAGTAAATTGTATATACTCAAAAAATTTAGAGTGCTTTCTTAAGTACTTTTTATGCTGTCATGCTAAGCCGAAGTAGAACCTTTTATGTCATCTAACTTGCATAAAATAAAGTATACGTATTAAAATTCTTCTCTTCAGTCGCACCACTATCTTATACCGGGTGATGCATTGCCGGGCGGGATATAGGAAGTCCCATGTAATTTTAAATGGGGTCAATTATTGGCTCACCTAATTATTTTGGAGAAAAATTCTGTTGAAGTTTATTGAAGAGCATGCAAATCTACGTACATGGTAAAAACTTTAGATTTTTTGTTAACCCGTTTGCTAGTTAAAAGCTAATATATTTTTAAAAATTGTTACATTATTATCGCCTCATATTTATGAACAACAATAAAAATACCAGTTAGCGTGACATAACGTTGTCATTTTGAATTTTAGTGCTTTATTATTATCAAAAAAGATTACACAGAAAAAGTTTAGATTAAAATAGCAAAAGAAGTGAACCTGTAAGAAAATACAGAAGATGTCATTTTATTTTTGTCTGTAAAATAATGTGCGGTAGGATTCAGGCTTTTGCGTACTTGTGTCAGAGTGCTCTATTATGGCACTCTTTGACCCGGTGGAATAATCCAAAGAGGTTGTTTTTGCCTCCGCGGTCTCAGCTAATTTTATACAATTTTGTCTTTTTAAAAACAGTAGAATACAACCTAAAAACATATTTGCAATATTTAAAGCCCCTACATTAAGCTTTTATTTTTAAACAAACATTTATTTTAAAGTTGTACTTACATATTATACACAGGATGTAACAATAACTTTTAATGTTTAAATAGAAAAATACTTTTCTTGTAGTGTTTTGCTTACAACAATTAACCTTAAACTACTGACATAAATAATTGAAATGTTGTCGGTTCGAGGAACACCGGCGCTTTCCGATCAACGTATTATTTCATTGGCTGAGAATATAGTAAAAATAACCATTAAACGTATGCTCGTCTCTATACGGTTGTCGCCAATTTCAATACGAATATATGCATACATACTCGTTGAAAGCTCATCGAGTCTCGGTCTTGTCGCTGTTTCACCGACCCATGTGCGAAGAGCCTAATTCTTATTTATATAAAACACAACTAAAAATATAATGTAGATAGTTTCCTGTATAGGGTGTCCCATTTTGGTTGCCCCTTATGGGAAACTTGGAAACCAGAAGAGATATTAAAAATCCGATACCCCATCCTCGAGCTCTTTTTGGAGAAAACATTTATGGCAAAAACAGATCATCGCTATCGCGAAGCGTTTTAGAGATACAGGGTAATTCTCCATTTTTTCACGTTTTGAATAGGTCCTGTAGCTTTGTTGTTATTACAGATACTTGAAAAGTAATTGCACATTATACAGACACTTTTTTCCGTAGAATCTAGTGGCGTAGCCAAAAAATTTTTTGAGCTGTCATTTTTGACATATGACCCAAACATGTTCTTTTTTATTAGGGACACCCTATAAATAATTAGGTAATTAAATTGCTTGTTTTTTCCTGATTAAAATAATATTTCATAGTAGGTGGTTTAATAATTTTTTACGTCAAATATTGGAAAAATTATGATTTTAAAGACGCATTGCGGCTTCTATCTGTTTTTAAATTGTTTTATATTTTTGTTTTAAAAGGAATCTGTCATCCCTTAGCTCAGGAGACATTTCCGTAGAAAAAAAAACAAAAAAATTAGTTTACAACAACAATAATAAACAAGTTATATTAATTAAACTTAAAAATTTAGAGAATATGTCAGGTGGCCAGCTAGGTCCCCTGACCTAACTCCTTTGGATTTCTTTTTATGGGGATTTTTAAAAAATAAAATTTACTTAAAAAAAGTAACACAATAGAAGAGCTCCGAGAAAAGTTTGAGTCAGGTATGCGAGAGGTGACAAATATCCACATTCATAATGCAATCAAAGGTGTTCAAAGACGATGTCAGCTATGCATAAATCAAAATGGTCTTCAATTCGAACACTTAATGTATTTATAGGCAAATAATGTATTTTTTTCTTTATATGTTCCATAATTTATAAGTTTGATTAATATAACTTGTTTATTATTGTTGTTGTAAACTAATTTTTTGTTTTTTTTTCTACGGAAATGTCTCCTGACCTAAGGGATGACAGATTCCTTTTAAAACAAAAAATATAAAACAATTTAAAAACAGATAAAAGCCGCAATGCGTCTTTAAAATCATAATTTTTCCAATATTTGACGTAAAAATTTATTAAACCACCTACTATGATATATTATTTTAATCAGAAAAAAACAAGCAATTTAATTACCTAATCATTTATAGGGTGTGCAATTAGTTTTCTCGTATCTGTAATAACAACAAAGCTACAGGGCCTTTTCAAAAAGTGAAAAAATCGAGAATCACCCTGTATCCCTGAAACGCTTCGCGATAGGGATGATCTGTTTTTACCATAAATTTTTTCTCCAAAATAGAGCTCGAGGATGGGGTATCAGATTTTTAATATCTCTTATGGTTTCCAAGTTCCCCATAAGGGACAACCAAAATGGGACACCCTGTACAGTGTGACCCATTAAGTGTTCAACAAATGAAAAACTTTTTATTTTCAATTTGTTAGAAAATTTTATTCTTCGTAAAAGTTGTTGCATGTTCTCAAACTGTATAAGCAATAGTTAGTTTAATTGAAAGTTCTATGGTATACAGGGTAAGCCAAAAATATTAAAAATTGCTTATGGGTAAAGTACCCTTATCTCTAAAAATACAAAGATATGTTAAATAAAAAAATATTCATAATTAAAAGTTATGCCTTAATACCAAGTCATGGCCTTCCAATCAAGTTTTAGTTTATTTATTTAAATTTTAATTTATTTGATCTTACACTTTTATTAAATTTTTTATATTTTTTAATTTAAAAACAAAAATTTTTCAAGGTAAATAAGGAATTTTTATACGCATTTTATTATTTATAGTATATTTGTCCTAATAAAAAGCATATTTGTATAATTATAGGGCCCTATTAAATATCCTTGCAAGAAACTGAAAGTAAATTTACAAATTTGCTTCGATTTGATTAAAAGTCAGTAGGTTGAAATTGTTTTAAAAAATATTGAATCTGAATAATAAAAATCTGTATTATACAGGATTAATTTAAAATTTTCCAAAAAATGTTAAAAATGTTAATAGGAGGCTATGACTTGGTCTTTGCGCATAACTTTTTGATTCTAGATAACTTTTGTATTTAAAATTTTGTTGTATTTTTTAAAGTAAGGGTACTTTCATCTTAAGCACTTTTTGCTTATTATGACCTATTCTGTATATCATTTAACTTTTAATAAAACCAATTACTGCTAATACAGTTTTGGATCATGCACCAACTTTTGATGAAGAATACATTTTTCTGACAAATTGCAAATAAAAAAGTATTCCATTTGTGGCACACTTTATAGACCACACTGTATATTAACTCAAGCCATTTAAAATAGAAAAAAATAGAATTGTAGGGTATTATTGCCTATAAAATGTGCAAAGTGAAATAAAATACAAATTAAAAATTATAGGCTTTGTCTGGCAACGCCCATTGAAGGGGGTCATAAGACGCCACTCACTTGCATTCTATCCAAACGCGTTTAAAAAACGTTTGATCCGATTCACCCACTGATTTGCCTCGGTCTATCCTATATGAATAAAGGTGTCATTTTTTAAGGATTTTTATATATGAAATTTTCTTCAAAATAGATTTTAGTTTACTAAAAAGGGTATCCATTAACACAAGTTTTACTGTAGTTAAATTATGTAACTTCGTTTTTTTTCCTATTTTTACTAAAACATACAGTGTGTGCCGCTTAGTATAAAACATAAATTTATTTTTTGACAAAATGGTGAACGCTAATTAAGGAATTATTAAAGTGGATTTTTGCAATATTATTTAAGAGGCATATTATGTATGTAAAATATACAATTATTATTTTTGAGAATACCTTTTTTAATTTTAATTTTTTATGTAAAAAGAAATACTGGCGCAACTTAGATCTAGACCATGTACAGACTGTCCACAGACTAAGTTTACTAGAGGACAAATAAATAAAAATTGTCTTCTTTCGAGAAAAAGTTATTCTTAATAAAATATTTTGCCTGTAAAAATATAGTTTATGAAAAAAAATGTTAATTTTTTTATTCATGGTGCACGCAAACTTGAGAAACATTACTTGAACTATTATAAGATCTAAATTAAAAAGATTTTCTATGGTTTCTTTACTTGAAATTGCTTCAAAAACATTAAAATTTATCTACTATTTATTTTAAATTATTTTAATATGATTTATAAAATATTTTTGTCCCTGCTGTAAAATTTTGTGGATATGAAGTTAGCCGATTTGCGAATTAAGGTAGGCATCGATTTCCTTTTGTTTTTAAGCCAAAATAACCGGTGTCTGACTATATTTTGATCCCAAAAAACTTTAGAACAAGTAAAGTTATCAATAAAACCACTATCTTAAGCCTTAAATTTAAATTTAAAACCTATTTATCAACCATTTTTGTTAATTATATCCTTATCTAAACCCAATAGTTTTTAAGATATTAATAGCTAAATGCTAGGCTGTCTTAAAAATAGCGAAAAATATATTTTTTAACGTTTCACCCTTAATAACTTAATAACTATTAGGTTTAGAGGTAGGATATAATAAACAAAAATGGTTGATAAATAAGTATTAAGTTTAAATTTAGGGCTTAAGATAGAAGTTTTCATTTGTATTATTGAAGTTCTTTATTGCCGAACGTCAATTTCTGCGGCACTTCCGGTAAAACCGGAAATTGTATTTTTACGGTGAAAGGATATTAGTTTTATTACATATATGTAACATATCACATAAGCCCTTTTTGGCATCATTTATTTTTTTAACAAATCAATAAAAATGGCGGTTAACAGGACATTTTTCGAACGCTATTTTCTCAAAAACTAATTTAGATAAGTATGACATGTGGTACGTGTATTTTCTTAGAATTGAATGAGTATAATTGATTTTTAGAAAAATATATAGGATGTTCCATTTTAAATAGCAAAGTTGGAAGCACTTCCGGTTAAACCGGATATGCTACATAAAATTGAAACATTAGAAATCTTTATCCTATTTAACCAAACATTCGACCAAAAATAAAATTGTAAAATACCTCTTAAGAAAATAACAGGCTTGATAGTAATCTCCTGGGAACCCGGTTATCACACCTTTCGGTTCGCCTGGCAGGTACTTGTGCACATCCAAGACGCCTGTCATTTTTTTTAAACCTTACTATGAATTAACTGAATCCTAGATTCAGCCATTCAATTTTTTAAAAATGAATAATTCCAATATTTTTTAACACTCATAGCTAATGTGACATTTTTTTAAAGGGAAGGGATAGAATTTTAAGATGGTAAAAATACATTTGGTGTTCCATTTAAAATAACAAAGTTGTCCTATATTGAAAAATCGGCCATTTTGTTTTTGTGCTAATGGAATTTCACAAGCAAATGACGAGAAAATGTTTAAAAAATTTAAGACTTTCTGTAAAAACCGCATTTTAATAACTTCATTTGTTTGTTTGACACTCTGTATTTAGAAAATTAATTTAAAATGGCATTTTATTTTTTTCCGGGGTATCAAAAACTTTTAATAAACTGATTGTAGTGTTATTAATAATTAATTCTTTTAAATTGTTACAATAAAATTGCATAAAAAACTCTTATAATGCGCTTTTCAAACACCTGTTTTCGCACAAATCGTACGAAATCCAATTTGCCAGCTGTAAACGAATGTGGTAAAGATGATTTCGCCATATTATGAAGTTTAATAAAATTTTGTATTATTATGTTTATTGATTACATACTCTATATTAAAATATATATATTTTTAAATTATGTTTTGTTTAAGAATAAAAAATATGAAGGTAGTTTACTCTTGGAAAAAAATGTTTTTTAAGCAAACCCTTGTATACAAAATTAACATTTTCTCTTCGTAAATCATACTTTTTACAACAAAAAATTTTGATCAAGAATAACAATTAAAAAAATATATGTTTTTTTATTTATTTGCCCTTTTGTATACCCCACCCGTGGACAGTCTGTATATTCTTTAAATTATTGAATGACTTAAAAGCATTGCAATGTTTGTTTTTCTCAAACTAAAAAAACGGTTTAGTATCTGCTTAATTGCTTTTAATTATCAAATTAAATTACTTAGCAAAAACATATATAATATTAAAACATGTGTTTAACTTTTATACTCCTTTGCCTTAAATTTATAAAATTATTTATTAAATATTTATTAAAAAAATTATATATTGCCCTAGATCCTCAAATCTTGTAATATAAAAAAAAATAACCTATATTTTTTCATAATCTTAATAGCGGAAGTACTAGTTTGCAATTAAATATTTACTAAAAATTTATAATACTAAAAATTATGCTAACTTCTTTTAGTGTACAACTTGTTTTAGCTTACTTAAAATTGCAAATTTAGATGAGTAAACCAATATGTTCCACTGTAGTCTACTCCCCTCCACTTAATCTGACACGACCTTCATACTGATATAATTTATGTTAATTTTATTGATATCTAAAATTAATTATCCTTTAAAATTAAGATGATTTATATGCGTTGCCGAATTTTTAATTGTTTTTCTCAATACGTAAACAATATTTATGTTACCAAATCAATATTTTTACTTGTTTTCTACATATAAATTACATTTTTTGGTGTTTAGTATCAAATGTTTACAAAATATATTAGATGAATTTTCACTTTCTTAATATTGTACCGTAATGTCCTTTCTAATCAAACCTCGTAACTGCAGAAGTTAAGATTTTACAATATGATAGAGAACTAAGATATCTTAAGAGACATTTTGCACCCCTTATTTTGCAATTCCGTTGTGGTTAACTTTATTCTGAGACTGCGCAGTAACGCAAACATGATCCGTTATCGTTATTAACCATACCGGACTCCTTTAATTATGGATGAATACCGAAGAGCTTATCGTTATCTTTATCGTTATTGGTAAACTGAGTGGTTGCCAAATTGTAAAATTTTTAATATCAATTATTTAAGAAGGTTGAAATTTTAATACCGTATTAATTAAAATATTATTGATACATAACGAATAATTAGCGAAAAATTCATAGCAGTAAGAAAAATAAAATAGTGTAAAGAAATTAAAACGGACTTGCATTTTTAAGGATGTTTTAAATCAGTAATTAATTTACATGTTACAATCTGGCACACTTGCTTTTTTGCTTATACTGTATTGTTTACATCTACTTTAAAAAACAAAATCAAGGGAACTGTTTGCATATATTAAAAAATCAATATATAACTTATGGATAATAAAAGTAAATACTAATTTTTCGCAAACTTTAAAATCGGCGAACCACAGGCAAAAATAAGGTTATGGGTCGAAAGCGCAGACGCAAGATAAATTTCTTAAAAGAGGTTGCAAAATCTCTGTCTAAAACTGCTGCCGTAATCGTTATGTTTAATAACGATAACCATAAGAGGCCAAAAATAGTCTGTTATTTTAAGAGGTGCAAAATGTCTCT